>PVJS01030456.1:0-24077 GCA_004027185.1 Glis glis | reverse complement strand
TGGGTGGGGGTGGTGCTGGGGGGCTGTTGGTTGGCCAAAGGATATAGCATTTCAATTAAAGAGGTGGGATAATTTCAAGAGATCTATAGTACAACATATTTGTTATAGTTAATAGTAATGCACTTTATTCTGGAAAATTGCTAAGTGAGTAGATTTTAAGTGTTCTCACCACAAAAAAAAAGGATATGAGAAAATACATATATTAATTACCTCAATTGAAGTATGCTTCAGTGTGTACATATTTCAAAACATGTTATATATGATCAGTATATTCAATTTCTATTTATTAATTTAAAACCAATAAGTAAATTATTTTAAAAGATTACAAAGCTCTCCCAATGTAGTAGTACAAGTTCAAATTATGCTAATAATCATTAACTGACATAATAATATGCTTTATTCAAATATTTATGTTAAATACATCTAATATTTGCTATCATATCAGTGACTGAAATATTTCAATTAACTTCTGAGAGAGAAAAAATAATTTCAAGAAACTATAAGCAAAATCTGTCGAAAATGTGTCAGAATGAACCACATAGATAGGAATATTGTAACATTTTGGTAAAATCCAAATTGTGATATATATTCAAAATGGTATGATAGGGTTACATGTTGATTTTTGAAATATTTTAAGTAAAATCTTATGTAGAGAGCACAATTCTTATAAACATCTAAAATCTGTCACCTGTTAGTATTCACATTTATAAAATAATGGATGTCATATTTCTTAGTCCAATTTATGCCGCTATAACATTATCACAGACTGTGCAATTCATAATGAAAAGATATTTATTTGGTTTATGGTTCTGGAGTTTGGGAAGTCCACGATCAAGAGGCACCATCTCATGAGGGCCTTCTTGCTGCAGTATAAGATGGCAGAAGGCATCATACAGGCAAGAGAAAACAAGAAAGTCAGCCCAAACTCATCCTTTATGAGGGCTCATTCTGACAGTAAGAAACCCCCAAACTTGATAATGGAATTTATCTGTCCATGCAGCCTTCATGACTCAATCACTTCTTAAAGGACCCTCCTATCAACATTCAGTTTCCAATATGGAACTTTGGGAGACATATTCAAACCTAAGTAGTGTTTATCACTGAATATACTTGTAGTGGTCACCTCAAAACCTTGTCCTTTGGAACTTGAGGGCATCTCAGTGTTTGCATACAATGTTTCTTGTGTTTAGAACCTAAATTGCCTTTTTACTCTTCCCAACATTTTTTGTTTGTTTTTATGTAAAGGAATCCATGTGTGCTAGAGGGAAGCTGACATGAGGCATAACTGTAAAGGCGTGGAACATATAATCCTAAATATTCCTTCCATGTGGCCATAATCATTAGGAGTGACCTAAACCAGTCCAATCAGACTGAAATCTGATTTCACTTCACCAGAATACTTAGAAATAGAGTGCTTGCCTCTCATGCATGAGGTTCTGCTTTCAGTCCTCAGTCTCTCTCTCTCTCTCTCTCTCTCTCTCACACACACACACACACACACACACACACACACACACACACGTGCGCATGCAAGACAGCGAGCCCAAGGAGGAAGGGGGATGTATCCATCAACAGTCTCACTGCTATAATCTAAAAACACTGACCACACAGTTTAGAGGAAGGAAGATTTATTTGCTCACAGTTTTCTTGGAGATCTTAGAGTTCCAGTCCATGTCAGGCCTGGTTACATCTGTGAAGCTCAGGACATGGCAGTGGGAAGTGGAAAGAGGGAGAGCACAAGGCTCTGTACAAATATGTAACAATGGAATCTACTATTATATGGAATTATAACACTCCAATAAATTATATTTGTGGTTTAGGAATACTTGATTTGGGTTTTCCATAACTCATAACCGAAATTTTTTAATTGAATGTGAACTTATCAAAAATGATGCACAGGCCTATGTGTATAAAGTGGCAAAAGATAGTTTATTAAAAGATCAAAGCCTTCATCATCATTCTCTTAGTAGAGCTAATTAACAGGCAAATTGAGTTAGTTAGGGAAAGACACCAGGTAACCCATGGGAGAATATAACAGCTGAGCATTACAGCAGAAGGGAAGCTAATGTAGGATTCACTGTGGGTGGGGCAGTGATTGGGAGGAGGGGTTATGAAGAATTTTGAACCAAAAGAATGTTCACCTCAGGACTAAGCTTGACAGTTACAACTTGCTTTATTGGTTTTTCACAAAAACAAGCATAGATACAGTCCAGACCATATCATCACAGGTCCTAACTAGATGGTGAATAGGCATAGCCTTATATTTCTAGTACAAGATGTAATTCAGAACAGTAATGCCTGGCATCAGTGTGGATGGAGTAGGCGAAGGTTTGAGGTTTTCTCCCTGGTTCCATCAAGTCTTGGTTTACCACTGAACAGTAAACAAAAGTTTAGCAAGCATAAGAAGCTGCAATCATCTATTTGGAGAAAAAGTCTACTATAGTGCAGTCAACCCTAGTGCAGCCAAACTTTTCTTTTTTATTGGAGTGTTATAATTCCACATAATAGTAGATTCCATTGTTACATATTTGTACATGCACAGAGCATAATTTTGTCAGCTTCATTCCGTAGTTCTTCTTTCCCTACACTTCTTCCATACTTTATAGCTTTCTCACAATGGCCCCGTAAAAAAGATTAGGAACTGGGTTTAGCCAAGGGTGAAACCAATATCCAACTTCTTCTGAAGGAGAATAAAGTGACCAAAGGAGGAGATGGTGTCACTGCTCTTGAATCGTACTGAGATCATGATGTCTTGGACAGCGATAGTACTTGTAGCATTCTATAGGGTCTCCACCCACATATGCCTGACACTGGGGGTTTATAGACAGCATACTGTTTGATCATGAGTGAGCATATGCTCAAAGGTTTCTTGGTCCCATCTTAGTAATTAGCTTTGGGGATTTTGAAGTCTCTTAAATACTGAGAACCAGTTTTATCTTTTGCAAGATGAAAATAACAAAAACAATAATGTTATTTGATTGTTTTGAGAATTATTTAATGCATATAAAGGGACAGAAAGAGAAGAAAATTTCGAATAAAGATAGTTATTTCTTTTCTCTACTTAGGAATTATTCCCTAAAGAGCAGTGAATACAATTTTATAAACCACTTGATGCTTTTGCTCTCATTAGAAAGAAAGAGTACATGAAAATCATGCCCAACTGTGCATTATTATTTTATTTCTGCATAGTGAATAGAGATATCTACCCAATAAGATATCACAATATATAATGGATCTTCAACAAGTAAAACTATAATATTAATACTAAACTGACAGAACAAATTAATCGGAATAAATTGCTTTGTTATAGACTCCAGAATACCTACATATATAGATAAGATAAAGAACATATTCCTAATACTATGTTCCTAAAATTCAATAAACACTATTAGATTCAGAAACTATTTGGAGAAACTAAATAAATGGAAAAATATTTTACCAACTGTGGCATCAAATGAAAGATATTTCTTTAATTTTCAGCACTATAAAAATGTATTACCAAATGAAACATCTTTAAAATAATAAAACATATATAAAATATATATATACACATATACATATATACATATATACATATATATATAAAGCTTTATTATACTTACAGAAACAGCAAAAGAAGAGATGGTTCACAAAAGAAATGTATAAAAGTAAAAATAAAAATTGAATATCCAATCTTAATAAACTATGAAAATATTACTGCACACAAAATTCTCATTTGTAGGCAGGTAAACAGATGAAGTCTCTCAAGAGTAAATTTGGCAGATTTTAAACAGTTCATGTTTCCACTTATAAACTCATGACAGATTATTTTAAAAAAGAGGAAAAATATATGTATATTCCTTACTTTATTATTTATAATTGTGAAATATTATAAAACAAAGGATTATGCTTTATATACCTGATGGAATGCTGAGTAGCCATTAAAACAATGTTTTGAAATATGTTTTTGATAAGAAAAACAAATCTTGCATAATAATTAAAGGGCAATATTCAACACCTTATTTTTAATATACTTTTATTGGTGCATTGTAATTATACATCTTAGTGAGGTTCAAAGTCATACATGTCAACAAACATTCACACATGTCTTAGTGTATTTCGCTTCAGGTCCCACCTCCTTACCCACCCCTACCCATATATAATAATGAGATTGGTAGTGATACATTCATGCTTGGACATAGCATAATTTGAATTGTTTCATCAATTCTTCCTTTCCCTTCTGTACCTTCCTCCCCCATCCCTTTCCACTATTCTACTGGTCACACTCCTCAATTATCTAAAGTCCTATCCCTTTTGTTTTCTATTTTCTCTCTACCTTCCACAAATGATAGAAAACATTTGACCCTTGATTTTCTGAGACTGGCTGGTCTCCCTTAGCATAATATTCTCTATTCCCATCCATTTTCCTGCAAATGACATCATTTTATTGCTGTTTATAGCTGAGTAAAGTTCTGTTGTGAATATATATTCCACATTTTCATTATTCATTCATCTGTTGACAGACACGTAAGTTGGTTCCATAATTTGACTATTGTGAATTGTGCTGTTACAAACATGGGTTTGCATGTATCCCTATAATATTCTGACTAATTCTCCTGGAAAGATATGGAGGAGTGGTATAGCTGGGTCATATGATGGTTCCATTTCTAGTGCTTTGAGGAACCTGCATACTGATTTCTTAATGTTTTATTCCTGTGTATATGCATGTGTGTACCTGACTTTGCAATACCATATAAGTATTTGGAAGTACTTATTTGCACAAAAATTTTAAAAATAAAATAAGTTGTTACTTATTCATTCTGGTTGTTACTTATTCATTCGTACTGGTCCATTAAAAACCAGCATTAGAAGATAATTTGCAATCAATTTTGATAATAGGTACCATTGACTTTGAACACAATTAAATAAAATACTATCTCCTCCTCAAAAAAGAATTTCAGTCTTCCCATTAGCATATCTGCATAGGATGAAAAAGTACTCGAATTTAAGTAGTATATTTTGAATTTTGGAAATGAAAGTTCTTTCTTTCTTTCTTTCACACCATAATAAATTCAGTTCTTTACCCATAAGACAAAATATTTTCTATATAGATCTTTAGCAAAAAAAAAATGTGCTAATGTCTGACTTAAACAAAAATATTAATTTTGGGGATAGCAAAGTTAAAATGGATTGCTTGTGATATTTAACTTCTGTAACTTGAATTCTAAATATTAATTTTTGAGACTCACAAAGCCATATTAGTATATGCTTTAGATAGATCTTGATAAATTTAATAAAATGTCATATATGAAAAAATTCTATATGGCTTAAAAATCCATTCACAGTATTATAAGAATTTACATTACTTTTCCAAGAAACAAGCTGATAAAAAGTAATCTCACCCTTGGAATATAATGAAAAAGAGTTAAATCTTTAAATTTTAATTGTGAGAAGTCAGTTTGTTAAATGGTGAGAAAGGAGAAAAAGCAGTAAAATTCCCTTTGTAGTTTGTTCTCCCGCCTGTGTGAAAAAAGTGTCTTATCGATACTGAGCATTAAGCATGCCAGTCAGCAGCATTTATTGTTTTGATCAAGAATTATAAGTGGCGGCCGGGCATGGTGGTGGTGCACGCTTGTAATCCCAGTACTTTGGGAGGTGGAGACCGGAGAATACGGGTTCATGGCCAGCCTCAGCGTTCTCTCTCTCTCTCTCTCTCTCTCTCTCTCTCTCTCTCTCTCTGTGTCTCTCTCTCTCTGTCTCTCTCTCTCTCTTTACTTAGTGAGGCCCTCAGCAACTTCGTGAGACCCGGTTACAAAATAAAGTATAAAAAATAGGGCCAGGGGTGTAGCGCAGAGGTAGAACGCCCCTGGGTTCAATTCCCGGTACCACGAAAAAAAAAAAAAAGAATTATAAGTGGCCATTTTAAATATAAAAATCTACACAGTTCTATGTATACTGCATAACAGTTATACTTACATGGTATTGTTGGCTAAATTTCAGGGAACTTTGAAGTGTATTTAAGAAATTATTTTAAAAAACCCTGCCTTTTATTTTCATATTTATAAAATAAAATGAATATAACATAAATTAATGGCAAAATATTAAAGGTTAAAATTATTGAAAAGAGTCAAATGAAAAGTACTAAAATTTTAGCAAAATACTTAATCTTTAGAATTCAAATTATAGAAAAGTATCACCATCAATCCATTTTAACTTTGTTTTCTCAAAATTAATATTATTTTTATTTTGAAACCATATAACTATTTATTGTACATGATTAAACAGTAAGTCCTCTCCTAAAAGAGGAGTGAAAAAGCAATCTCTCTAAATTGCAAAGCAGAAGAGCCTCACTACATGTCATACCAGTGGCATGTGCAGCAGAGAAAAGACGACCATCACAGGGCTGAAGTTAAAGGGAGCATGTAGAGCCAGGCATGGTGGTTCACGCTTGTAATCCCACTACTTTGGGAGGCGGAGACCAGAGGATCAGGGTTCGCGGCCAGCCTCAGCTCGCTCTCTCTCTCTCTCTCTCTCCCTGTCTCTCTCTCTCTCTCTCTACCTAGTGAGGCCCTCCGCTGTCTCTCTCTCTCTCTCTCTACCTAGTGAGGCCCTCCGCAACTTCGTGAGACCTGGTTTCAAAATAAAGTATGGAAAAATAGGGCCGGGGGTGTAGTGCAGAGGTAGAATGCCCCTGGGTTCAATCCCAGGTACCACAAAAAAAGAAAAGGGAGCATTTTGCTTCTATGTATCCAAGAGTATATATTCTCAGAATAAAAAGAACATCAAAGAAGTTCTATAATGCCCCAGAAGTATTATTATAAATTATATATTATTATTTATATTTATATCGTTACATAAATTTATATTTATGTTTATTATATAATCTATATCATATTAATATTTACATTATTCTTTGGAAAAGATTATAAGTACATTACAGATATATATTATAATAGTTCTGGTGTGAGGCAAATAGAGTTGATTCTCATTATGCACAGATTCTTTGTGTTTGGGGGGGTACTGGGGATTAAACCCAGGGGTGTTCTACCTTGGAGCTATACCCCCATCCCTTTTTATTTTTGTTTTCAAACAGGGTCTTACTAGGTTGCTAAGAGTCTAGCTAAGTTCCTGAGGCTGTCCTCAAACCTGTGATCCTCCTGTCTCAGCCTCCCAAGTAAGTGGATTACAGGCATGCATCATCAGATCCAGCTTCACAGATTCTTTATGAAGTCACATATTTCCTAAAATGTATTTGTGACCTCAAAATCAATATTCCCAGTGTTTTTGCAGTCACTCACACATATGCACAGAACAGCCAAAAATTTGAGTTACCAATCACAGAAGTTCCAAGCAAAGTGGAATAACACAGAGCCCTGCCTTCTTGTTTCAGTCCTTCAGCACACAAGTGTCCATGTCATGGTCTACTGCTGTCACTTTTTCACTTATGTTTTTTGTTGGTAGTCTCACCATTCAAAGTGTCTCACATGTGTAGTACTGAAGTCCTGTCTAGTATTCTTAAGTGCCTCAAGGCTATGATGTGCCTTACAAAGAAATAAAATAAGCTTTGTTTAAGTGTGAGCCATGATATTATTGTTTAAGAGTTTAAATTAATGAATCAATGATATCTATTAAATATCTTTAAACAAAAACATGCATAAAAGTATGGTTATAATTTGATTGGTCAATGAAATGCTATAGTATAGCCAGTGGCTTACAACAATGTAACCTATTTCCCCTAGCAACAACCACTCGGTGTTTGTATGTATTTGTAGCAACATCAGAGAACACAAAGACCGTGAATTACTGTAAAATAATTACGCAGTGCCAGTGTTATGATTTGAATGTGGAATGTCCCCCCAAAAGCTCATGTGTTGAAAGCACGGTTCAGTCACAGTGGAACAAGATTCAGAAGTGGGGCTTTGAGCCGGTGATTAGACCATGCGGTCTCTCATCTCATCATTCCACTAATCCATTTGATAGCTGGATGAACTAGTATGAGGTAGAACCTGGGTGGAGGAAGTAGGTCACTGTGAACCTGCCCTGGAAGTTTTCATCTTCACTCTAGCCCCTTCCTGTCTTTCTCTGCTCCCCAGCTTCCATGAGCTGATTAGATTTCCTCCACTATACCCTTCCGCCATGATGTTTCTTCTTCAGAGGTGGCTGATCATGAACCGAATCCTCTCAATCAACACATGAGCCCAAATAAAGCCTTCTTCCTCTAAATTGTTCTTGTCAGGTATTTTGGTCAGTTACAAGAAGCTGACTAACTCAGTCATTAAGAAAGAAAAATTTTAGCCGGGCGTGGTGGCGCACACTTGTAGTCCCAGTACTTGGGAGGCTGAGACCAGAGGATCCGGGTTCATGACCAGCCTCAGCTAATTAGTGAGACCCGGTTTCAAAATAAAGGATAAAAAATAGGGTCGGGGTTGTAGCTCCGAGGTAGAATGCCCCTGGGTTCAATCCCCAGTACCGTGCAAAAAAAAAAAAAAAAAAAAAGAAAAATTTTGCCATAACCTGCTTTATACTGGGAGAGATTATCCTCAGTATGCACCATCTAGATGCAACAAATTTTTTATACTTTGTCACCTTATGAATAATTTACAGAAGAGTAAAAAGATAGTGGAAAATTTAACTATAAATACTTCTAAGAATTTAAGCAAAGCAAATCCAAGTTTTTATTCAATCCTTCCTGATTTTCCAATTATACATATCCTCTATTGGCATTGACACTTTAATGTAACTGTTTATAAGTTGTTGGTATATATTCATTTTGTAAAAACTGACTCCAGATTATAAGTGCATTTCTAATTTAATTTATTAATGTTCATAAATCTACTGCATTGCCAAACTAATACTTTTCTGCTTTAGCAATGCACCATTTTCTAAATGAGAGAATATTAATCTTTGCTCTATAATTTTAAATTACTTTATTTTCAGATCTATAAATACCAGTTGTAGTAATCAGCGATTTATTATTTCATTTCTGTATCATGTATTTTCTTCTAATCTTCTTTCTTTACAAATATTCCACATTTTCTTTTCAATTTAGGAACAATATCATGTAAAGTTTTATCTGAACTTATAAAGGAAGATGAAAGAATGTTGTCATACATTTTATAGCAAAATAATCATCAACTTTCATGTCATAAAATATTCTATTATGAAGTCCTTTCTGTTGAATAATTAAGTGGATAGAAAGGCATTTTGTTTGTTTGTTTTGCAGTACTGGGGATTGGACCCACGGGCATTCTACCTCTGAGCTACACCCCCAGCCCTATTTTTTTTTATTCTTTATTTTGAAACAGGGTCTCACTAAGTTGCGGAGGCCTCACTAAGTAGCTGAGGCTGGCCACGAACCCGGATCCTCCTTTCTCAGCCTCCCAAGTACTGGGATTACAAGCGTGTGCCACTACGCTCGGCTTCGAAAGGCATGTTTATTTTTGTCTTTACAAATATATCGTTCACTTGAATTTTGGGTTTGACGACTTGCATCCATGTTATCATAAAGACTCATAGTGTGTGATTTTTCTTGTTAGTTTAACAAACAATCATCATTAGAGCTAAAGTGCTGTGATCTATCCCTTTGCATTTATCATTTGATTTTTCTAATTGTGAAACAAATTCTTCTAAACAGTGTTCAAGAAAACATAACAAAACCCTAAAAACTAAAAAGTTCATACTTGATTGAAAAATAAATCTCTGCCTTCTCACCAAAACTGATTTGTACCTTCAAAATCAATAATCTTGGCATTTTTTGCAGTCATTTGAGGGCATAGATATTTCAACAGAAATTGTTGCTTAAGCAATAAAATGAAACCAAAAGATAATGAAAAATGATAATTGAATCATTCCTTATTTTGTAATTGTTTTAGTCATTTTTACTATGGCTGAATAACTCCTGAATAATGATGAAATAATTTCTAATATATAAACAGCGAATTTATTCAGGTTATAGGAAAAACAAGGACACTAAGATCCCCTAAGCATATTAGATTTATAAAATGCTCTAATATATCCATGTGGCAATTACAAGACAGAAGCTGGTTGTTGCTGTTGTTGGTTAAAAAATAAAAGTAAGGTTTTCCTCCCTGAAAGAATAGTAAGAAAGGATAAAAGTCATATTATTTCAGTATTTGCAATTAGGACCTTTAATTAAAACAACAAAAAAATACTTCAATGGATGCTTATGATACACTAAAGACTAAGCCAAAAGAGTTAAAAGCATAAAAAATGTTTGAAAAGGAACTGTAATGTTATATTCCACCCTGTTATATTAAGATAGGTTTATGGCTACTTGTATTGTTTTCTTCATTAAAAAAGTGAAAACTTCAAACATAAGTCTAGTTGAAAAAGGCTTAAGTAATAGAAATGCAAGATATCTTTTAACACATCGAACACATAGTGTCTGTTCTCTAAATGTTCCACATAAAGTGTCCAGAAATTTTAAGGGAAATGTTTGACTTTAGGTCTCAGGCAGGACAGGTACAAAAAGCCATAGGTAAGATTATATAAAAAATTCCTAAAAGCCAAAATGAAAAGGTTCACCCTGATTTAATTGGGTGTAATTTGTGCATATTGAAAACAAACAGATGCAGCATTTGCTTGAAAATATCAAATATATAAATATCTATAAATTTACTACATTTTTAATCTTCAGTATTTATCATTTTAACTTATAAAAAGTAATATACATACTTATTCTTTATTTTAGGGTAATTTTTGTAGCCTAGGTTTATTATCTATCATCTATCTGTCTGTCTATCTATTTTTGGTTCTGAGAATTGAACCCAGGGTCATTCTACATCTGAGCTACACCCCAGCCCTTTATATTTTATATTTTGAAGCAGAGTCTCGCTAAACTGCTGAGGCTCTCTCTAAGTTGCTAAGGCTAGCTATGATCCTCCTGGCTAAGCTTCCCAAATACTGGGATTGCAGGTGTGTGCCACCACACCTGGCTTTAGGTTTTCTCCAAAAACAAGTAACAAAGAAAAATAAAAAGTGGGGAAAAATCGAAGCTATCTAAAACAAGGAGAGTACTTAAGGTCCATGTTCAGATTTGATGGTTCGTCTAGAGGATATTTAAGGACATCTAGTTATACACAACCCACACTGGATGTCATGACAAAACAGTTGATGGAAAAAAGAGGAAATATGTTTCCTTGTTGCTATAATTTAAATATGCCCCCGAAGTTTATGCATGGAAACCTTAATCCCCAAATTCATACACTGATGGTATTTGAAGGTGGGACCTTGGGAAGAAATCAGGATGAGAGGGCCATGAGGGCTTTACCTGAGCTGGATACTCCCTCCCCATGGACACACAGTGCCCTCTGCCATGTTGTGATACAGCAGGAATGGCCTTGCCAGATGGGGCCCCTGGATCATGGACTTCCCAGCCTTCAAAAATGCCAGAAATAAGTTTGTTTTTGTGTATTATCCAGTATGTGGTATGAATGAAGATATTTATAGCATAACTTTAGCTAGTAATTGTAGGAGAAGAGAATTGTTTTCAGAAAATTACAAATCCTTAGATGAATGGCTAATGGAAATCTTATAATGAAGAGATGAATCTGAAACCACATCACCAGTTGCGAGATACCTGACATTGGCTGTCTCCTGATAACAGAAATGACAATATCGCCTGTAAGATATTCTTGCCCCAACCCTGAATTTGATTGTATTCAAGCACTTAGAGTAGATTATCAACTTCCAGGAGAGAAGATAGAGAAAAAGTGATAAAGGATTCCATTAGGAACCCATCAACCAAAACTGTAATAAGAGCATTACCTAGGACAGATGTCTGGTTTCTTCAATATAGCAATGATTTGATATAAGATGAAGGGACTATTATAGGAAAAAAAGAGACAGGGTAAATAAAAATAAGTAGTTATTATCTTTGGAACCTCATTTACATGTACTAATTGAAAATATATTTTGAAACATTTGGAGAAATATAACTATGGTATTGTAATTAGATGCTACTGAGTATTTTAATTTATGTCATGGAAAACAAAGAATTTAAATGCTAGAGGGCCATGATAAAATATTTATGGGTGATATGATGTCTAGAATTATTTTCAAAATGGTTGTGATAATAAGTTGTAGGTAGCCTGGGGTGGTGGCACACACCTGTAATCCTAGTACTTGGGAGACCGAGACAGGAGAATCCCAGGTTTGAGGACAACCTCAGCAATGTAGGGAGACTCTCAGCAAACTAGTGAAACCTTGTTTCAAAACAAAAAAGATTTAAAAAGGGATGGGGGTATAGCTCAGAGGTAGAATGCTCTTGGGTTTAATCCCCTGTATCACACACACCTACACACACACACACACACACACACACACACACACATTTGTAGGCGATTAAATGAAGCAGGTTGGTTAGAAACTAAGTACTTTTGACACTCAGTGATGGTTAATTGGATATTATATCATTCTAGTTATGTGTAATTTCCAAAAATTTGTATAATAAAAATTTTGAAACAGTCCAGTAAAATATTATTTTCACCTTCTCTAGATATTATCCTGTAGTTTTCTTAATTAGAAAGATGTAAGCAATCTGAGTACTTAATATTATAAAGCTTTTCAGAGTATGGTTAGTATATTAATAGAATTCTTATACTTGGCATTCTATTATTTCTGTCATCTCTATATTGTAAACTTTACTTTAAAATATATTTCTCCCTGAAATTATCTTCTTTATTTTATAAAATGTACTTATTCTGGTCAATCATTTAATTTTTGCAAATATCTTGCTTCTAGCTATCTCTTGAGTATAGAATTAGTATTCTTAGGTTTTGTGAACTATGAATAGAAAATTAAATCTTAATCTTTGGATGTGTTTTGGAAACTAAAAGTATTTCCTAATATTGCTTTAAGAGTCTAACATAACTTTAATTTATAGAAAGTCTGTAAACTCTGCTCTCTATGTCTCTGCTGCCTTTCTCTCAACATATTGATTGGCTCTGAACCAGTGATCATTTCTTTTGTTTCTCTTTGCCACAGGTGGGGAATGGGTCCTTTCTATCTCTGCTTTCCTGATTTCTAAAGTGTGTAGCAGACTCTTAATTACACATAGTACTCCTGAGATCAAGCTGTAAAAGTTTATAGGATTTAATGGAACCCTTAGGAAGAACAGATTGGAAATAATTACATAACATAGAGAGTAACTTAAACCTATTACTGGATGTGGATGTTTCATGGCCTTCTGGTCCAGTCCTATATATTCCAGTCCTATTTCTTACCTGCATGCATATAGCAAATCCAAGCTTTTCTCCACCATTGAAAGTAAGTAGAGTATTATATAGCAATGACAGAGTTCAAATGGCAAGGGTATACAGAAATGCTGAAAATTGCTTCTATTCAACATTTCAAGACCAAAAATCTGTCTCAGGAGTCTGGATTGCAGCTGAGGAGGGAACAATACATAGAACATGGACCCCAGTAGACCTGTCACCCACTATATATATACTTTGTAAGTGGTGCCTTTTATAGTAACAGTTTGACATGGCTTTAAGACTGTGAAAAAACTTCCAGTGAATCCATTTGAAAATAAGATTATGAAGTCGTTAGATCAAAACACCTCTCGGTGTCCTTACTCTGACGCCATTTTTTCCCCTCTCCAACTTTTCCTAAATATTAAATTTAGATAGACCTTGGTGTTGTCTCTTCCCACCATCAGTGAAAGTAGAAATAACCATCTTTTTCAAAGATGGATTTGGGCTTGGGAGCAGATTCTTCTGAGCTCATAATCTTCATCAGCAGCCTAATGGTGCTCAAAATATGAAGAATATCTTTGTAAAAAAAAAGTGTGCAGTACAAATACAGCTTCACAGTGAATAGCTGAGATCCTCCCCTTTTCTCCCTGCTACAGAGATCACCGCTCCTGCCACCAGATTGCTCCTAATATGCTCCCCTGTGGGAACCCTGGAACACAAAGGTCCACTTCTAGCTAGGTTTCCAAAGCTTACAATAATGAGGATCAAGAACAAATTATTCTTGCCCAGGCTGAGCTACATAAAACCTAGTCTTTGGGGATTTGTGACAGGGTTCTTTCAAATGAGGTTAAATTCAGGACTGCACATTTTCCCTAAACTCACCTCCAAGACTATAACTGAAGCAAAACAGCAGGTTTGACTTGAAACTCATAGGTGAAAAAAATTTAAATAAGAACTTCAAATGAGCACACATACATTTTTTTTAACCTCTTCTTTCTCAATGTCTTTGAAGCTTCTTTTGGGGCTGAGTGTTTTTTCCCTTTGCCTCCTGAACTCCCTTGAATCCCGAAAAAGATGAACTCAGTGTCAAGAACAGAAGTTTCTCAGTGCAGAGGCTGGGTGGTGCATGTGTCTGGACACACACTGTGAGGCCTTCACTTCCATTTCTTAGCTTCCTCTTTCTGCCTTCAAGCATTTCTTTCATTGTCATTGATTTTTAGAAAGATTGCTTGGCCTTTTATAATGTAGATTAAGATAAAATTTTCAAGTGAGGCTCTTTCCTCTTTAGTCATTTCTCTTTTCTAGGCAACTGCTTATAAGAGACCATTCACACCTCACTGTGGAGCCATAGTTTACAAAAAGAGTACACTCTGGAACCATACAACAAATGTCACCACAAAACTGTGCTATCACCACCTAAATCACTACAATGACTCACACTTGACCGTGAGTCCAAATTGGTAGTTCTGCTGATCTGGGTTAAGCTTGCCTGAGTGTCACTGCAGTGACAACCACAGATGTTTAACACTACCCAAAAGAAGCTATAATAAACCTTTATGAACCTGATGGAATTCAGACTTCATTCAAATTACTGTAGCTTTCCCTGTGAATAGGTAGCCATTAAATGATTTATTCTATTTTATATATTTAATTTAATTTCAACATTTTTCCTGTATTTTCTTTTTTGTGTAGGTTGGGTAACTACCATTGATTTGTTTTCTAGTTTACTGACTCTTCCCTTTCTCATTTCTAATTTACTCGTGAGCCCATCTAGTAAAGATTTTATTTGGGTTATTAAACTTTGTTATGGTTAGATATAGAATGTCCCTGAAAGAGCTCGTATATTGATGTTCAGAGTTGATATAATTAAGGCATGAGTGTTGTCATCTCATCAATGGATAAATCCATTGTAATAGATTTACTGGAGGCTGGTGGAGTGTGGCTGGAGGAGGTGGGTCCCTGGGGGTGTGGCCTTAGGGACTGTGCTTTTGTCTTTGAATCCCCTTTTATGCTTGTTCTCTTACTTCTGGCCACCATGACATGAGAGAGCAGAGATTTGCTCTCTCCAACTCTCTGCTTCCTGCTGCCTTGTCTTGAGCTCTGCCAACCCAGTATGACTGGGTATGAACTGAAACTTTGAAATCTCCAAAAACTGTGGGCTCCTGTTTTTGTGTGTGTGTATGTGGTACTGGAGATTGAACCCAGGAACATTCAACCTTTAAGCTAAACCCCAGCTCAATTTTATTTTTTATTTTGAATTAAGGTCTCACTGAGTTGTAGAGGGCCTCACTAAGTTGCTGAGGCTGGCCGCAAACCTGTGATCCTCCTGTCTCAGTTTCCCAAGTACTAGGATTACAAGCATGTGCCACCATCCCTGGCTGTGAGCCAGGGATGATTGTGTCTCTTGTCTATTTCTAAGCTCTCCATAATTAGTATAAATTTCCTCTTAATATATTTTAATTTTCTATCTATTACTCTAACAATGGTGCTTAACAATTATAAAACAAGAGCTTGAAACAATGACAGTTTGTTATTGCTCTGAGTTCAAATTGGGGTTTCTGCTGATTTAAATTGAGCCTGCCTGAGCTTTGCTAGGTTTGCTCAAATATACATGCCAAGCTGGTAGGTCAGTGAGGAATCCAGTACCTCTAGGATGGCTTCTGTGGGGATGCTTCATTTTTCTACTCTACATTGTCAGTCACACCGGATCAGGCATCCCAGGACTGATTTTATTGCAGAGGCAGTCCAGTTTTAATGGAAGAATGAGAATATGGGTATGTAGGCTGCTAGGATAGACTTTTGTAGGTGGTCCCAATGACTGCTGCCATGCCATGCCATACTTGTATGTGTGTGTCTGTCTGTGTGTATGTATCTACGTGTGTGCATGTGTGCACACCTGCTAGGGATTAAACCCAGGGCCTTGCATATACTAAGCACACATTCTACCACTGAGTCCAGCCTGATATGACCTATTGAACTGTAATTTTGTCACTCTCCACATTAAGAGATTAAGATCTATTTTTTGCTTTTCTTGAATCAAGATATTTTTGTCCATCAGAATACAAGAGAAATAGCATTGTGCTAGTTTGGGGGCCCAGGTGTTAAGAAACTGGACCTTCCATTTTCTGCTTCTTAATATTCACCCTTGGATATTTGAACTGCCAGGTAGGAAATCCTACTACCCTGCTACATGGAATCTGTAGAAAAGACTACATGAAAGGAGAACAGCTCAGCTGAACATAGATTTCCAGTATTCCTTACTGAGTCTATATATATATATATCTATCTATATATATATAGTGATATATATAGATAGATAGATAGATATATATCACTAGCTGGATCCTGTTGAATGACCCCACCTAATGGCAAGTGAAACAGACGTATGTCATAGTGAGCCCATCAAATCACTAAGCAAAATGCTATGCGCATAATAAAATGTAAAAAAAAAAGATTTTTTTCTTTAAGCCTTCATAATGGAGCGATTTTCTGTTGCCATTGCTATATAGAACAATTGCATTTCAAGCTTTCTTCCTTTGAAATGTACAAAGTTATTTCTTTCCACAAGCCTTTTTTACTCTATCTCACAACTGTGATGTTTTCACTTGTCATTTGAAATGTATTTTAATATATTTTGAGTTTTGATATGATGTTTTATATTTAAAGTATATTGCTTAATTTCCAAAAACTTGAGAATTTTCCAATTTTCCATTTCTTTCTCAAGCTGATTTTCAGTTAAATTCCATTGTGAATAGAGCATACTCCATATGATTTAAAATAAAGTTTTGAGACTTGATTTACAGACTACAGTATGACTGCAGTTGGTAAATATTTGAGGCATACTTAAAAATATATTCTGTTCTCTTTGTAGTGTTATCTGTGTTATTTAGGTAAACTATATTAAATATTTAATTCTTATATTGTCAATATTTGTTTGTTTGCTCTATAAGTTACTAGAAAGGTATGTTGAAAATTCTCAAGATTATTGTGAATAGGTTTTCCCCCCTTTCATTGTGTGAACTGTTTTTAATATATATTGTGACCATGTTGTTAGTTGCATACCTGTGGATTGAATATTTGTTCCTTTTGATTATATTTTATTCATGCATATTGGCTGTACAGAATAGTGGGTTTCATTGTGAAATATTTAAACATGCATACAACATTATTAGATCAATTTGATCCCCAATACAACCCCTTGACTTTCCTTCCTCCTCTTCCCTAATGGTCTTTCTTCTACATTCATGGGATCTCCCTTATTTTTTATTTTCCCCCATCTTCCATATATGAGAGAAAACATGTCTTTCTGTGTCTAGGACACTCTCCAGTTCCATCCATTTTACTGCAAATAGCATAATTTCATTCTTGTTTACGGCTGCATAGAACTTCACTGTGCATATATAACACATTTTCTTTATCGATTCATCTGTTGGTGGATGCCTAGGCTGATTTCCTGACTTGAAGAATATGAATTGTGCTGTGATAAACATGAGTATGCATGTGTCCCTAAAGTATTTTGATTCTTTTGGATAAATACAGATGAGTGGTATAACTGGATCATGTGGTAGAAAATGTTTAGTTTGTTGAGGAATCTCTGCACTGATTTCCGTAGTGGTTGCACTATTTCACATTTCCACCAAAAGTGTATAAGGGTTCCTTTTTCCCCACATCCTTACCAGCATTCATTGTTATTTGTATTCTTTATAGTTGCCTTTCTAATTGGAATGAGACACAATCTATGTGTTGATTTTATCTGCATTTCCCTGATGGCTAAAGATGAAGTTTTTTAATGTAATTGTTGGCCAATTGTACTTCTTTTGAGAAGTGTCAATTCAGTTCATTTACCCACTAATTGAATGGGGATTTGTCCTTTTGGTGTTGAGATTTTTAGTTCTTTTTATATTCAGGATATTAATCCTCTATTGGAAGAGTAGTTGGCAAAGATATTCCTCCATTCTATAGGCTCTCTCTTAATATTTTGTTTCCTTTGTTAAATGTTAGGTTTTTAATTTGATGCCATTCTATCTATTGACTTTTGCTTTTATTTCTTGAGCTTGAGGAGTTTTACTCAAGAAGGGATTGCCTGTGCCAATACATTGAAATATACATTGAAATAAAATATCTTCCCCCAAATAATTAGGCACTGGTATAACTACTTTTTTTTTTTTTTTTTGCGGTCCGGGGATTGAACCCAGGGGCGTTCTACCTCCGCGCTACACCCCCGGCCCTATTTTCTTATACTTTATTTTGAAACCGGGTCTCACGAAGTTGCGGAGGGCCTCACTAAGTAGAGAGAGAGACAGGGAGAGAGAAAGAGAGAGATCTGAGGCTGGCTGCGAACCTGGATCCTCCGGTCTCTGCCTCCCAAAGTACTGGGATTACAAGCGTGCGCCACCACACCCGGCTACTTAATATTTTTCATGGTGATAAAGTTCAGTTATACTTTTCTTGTGCACCATAATAAAATGAGGCACTTATTTTTTAAAACATCATTCTAGGAAATTAACCTTCACTAGTTAATTGAATTCATTATCTGACAAACTCTGCAATATTCCATCAAATAGTCTCTAAATTACATTGATCACTTTCTGCGAAGAATGAAGGATTTTTAAACTAATCGATAATGTAGTACTCCCACTTTCAGTTAAATCTTTTTATCTTCTCTGATTAATGGGACTTAGCTTAATAAGACATAGATAATCAGGTCATTTAGAGTTGACATGGCTTTTAAGAAACTCACAGTGGATGTACTTAATACTATCAAACTTTAATTAAAAAAGAAAAATACTCTTGAAACTAACTATACCTGATAATCCTAATAATATGAAATGAAACTAAGACAAGGATAAGTAAAAGATACTGCTGTCTGCAGGGTTCCCTCCTATCGTTCATGCCAGAGTGTGCTCATGTGTGGTTAGAAAAATTTCAGCACCCTTTCCATAGTCATTCACTTTCTCTTTGTAAAGTTTATCCATATCATTGTCTTTGACTATCTTTCTTGCAAATTCAGTGAACTCATTAATTAAAATGTAAGCTCCTGAAGTCAGGAGCTTCTGTAGCACTTTTAGTCAGTATATAGGATAATTACTGTCATAATTGATAGCTATAGATAGGTTTTCCCTAATTGACTTAGGAATCAAGATGTGTTTTAAACTTTTTTATTTTGTGTGTGTGTGTGCATGTTTTATTTTAAATACTCAGGATTTACCTGGAGTTTTGGATAAATAAATATTTATTGCACATATGACCATGTTCTGCATAACTGTTTCAGTCGCCTGTGGGCTACATGTGTGATGATGGTACCATGAGATTATAATGAAGCCAAAAAATCCCTGTCACCCAGTGATACAGGCATCCTATGTCACTAGTACAACACACTACTCACATTTGTGGTTGGTTGTGGTGCATACACACCTGCTGTACTGCCAGTCATGAGAAAATATACCACCCACAATTATGTACAGTTTATAATTCTTGATAGTGATAGTAAATACTACTTTATGTATTTGCTATGCCATACCTTTTATCATTATTTTATACTGTATTCATCAGCTTATTAAAAAACTTTTGCTGTAGCACCGCATGCCATGGTATGCTGGCAGTAGCCTCACACATGTCCTGGTCACAGCGTCTTTTGACTGCATTGAGGCTATGTTGAGTGATCGACTCATATCCCTGTTTATGCAAGCACACACTATGATCACACAATGATGAAGTCGCTTAGGGATGCGGTTCTCAGAATGTGTGCCTTTAATTCAGTAACATGATTGCCTCTATGAATCCAGGTATCTGTTTTGTCCTGAGTCAGAGAGTTAAAGCAAAATATCCAATCCTTCAATGCTGAAAATGGAAATCTGATGAACACATTTTAAAAATCTTTTCTTACCGGAATTATTGTGGCAGTTAGTTGCTCTATCTCTTTTAAATGTGCTTTTTACTTAGATTCCATAATGCCTCACTCTCTTAGTTAACCTCCTACATTATGGATCTCTTTGATTGGTTCTTTTCTTTAATATATTTTTATTGGTGCATTGTAAGTACACATCATAATGAGGTATAGAGTGATAGGAACATACATGCACATGACACTTGGTGTGTTTCCCTCCGGATCCCACCCTGTTCCTTCTGCTTCCCTGTGAATGTAATTGAAATTGGCACTGATTCAGTCTTCATCTTTCTGGCTTTTTAACACCAGAATGCTCTAAGACTGAAAAACCACTTATATCCTGGGAACTCACTCATTCGTATCTTCAATTTGGATGCCTTCCCTGAACTTAAGATATATATCATGAATGACATCACCACTTAGATACTGAATAGGCATCTCTAACCTGACTTGTTCTAAAACAAACTTTTGATTTATCTTATCCATGAAAGAAGTGGTTTTTAGATTTGTTTTCTAGATCATGAATAGAAACTCTATCTTTCAAATTTTCAGTAATCCTATCATTTTCTTTCTCTTATACCCAATTATTCAGGGGATGCTGTTTTTGATCCCTTAAACATTTATACAGATTGTGACCACTTTCTGATATTATCCTAGTATCAGCCAGGTTTAAGTCATCATCACTTTTCTCCTGAGCCATTCAACTAAGAATTATTATATAAGAGATTACTTTCTCCTTCAAGCAACTGCATTTTGAAAATATTTTTATTATATACTATTTTATTTTATTTTTTGTGGTACTGGGATTGAACCCAGGGGCATTCTACCTCCAAGCTACATCCCCAGCCCTATTTTATTTTTTAATTTTAGAAACAGAATCTCACTAAGTTGCTGAAGCTGGCTGTTAACCAGTGATCCTCCTGTTTCAGCCTCCCAAGTACTGGGATTACAATTGTGCACCACCATACTCCGCAAAGTATTTTTGTTATAATACCTATGCTTACTGTTAACCCTAAAAAATATTATGTTCAAGTAATACTCTTGGCAATTTTATAAAATTAGCCTGCATAGTAGTGGCAAAAGCAGTATGGTAGAACAATGCTTCTCCAGCTATAATATACACAGAATAACCTTAAAATAACCTTAAAATAGACATTCTGATCATGTTATCTGGATTTGGACCTGACATTCTACATTTCTAAAAGCTCTTGGGTGATTCTAATATTCCTGGTCCAGAGACCAACTTTCGAGTGTCAACTATTAGAATGAAATAGTCTCAATGCATTCATCACTACTAATGCCATTAACTGCAACTTGTCTAGTTTCTTTTTTGGCATTAATAAAATGAATTTGACCATGCATGGTGGCACACACCTGTGTGAGGCTGAGATAGGAGAATCACAGGTTTGACAGCCTCAGCAGTATATCAAGACTCTCAGCAACCTAGCAAGACTCTTTCAAAATTTAAAAAAATGGGGCTGGAGGTATAGCTCAGAGGTAGAACACCTCTGGGTTTAATCACCTGTACAAAAAAAAATGAGTTTGAAGAATACATTTTTTAGAAGGTAGCATTTGCATTTGTATGTATGTCCTTCAATTTTTCTAAGACTTTCACCTCTACATTTATTAATGGGTTGACATAAACTAAAGCCAATTAGAGATCTTTTTAATGAGTTTTACTGCTGAAATAAGTTTTACCTCTACTCCTCCAGATGAAGAAAGATAACTCCCTACAATCAATGTGCTAGAGCACACTAATCAGTTCCAAACAGGAGAGAACACCAGGTTCTGCTCGTGAGATGCCATAAATGCAAATAGTTATTAGAATTAAGTCCCTATTATGAGTAGCCAAATAAAGTTCCTGCTGCTACCACAATATCTCAACACCTGCTTTGTGGGACTGTATAAGTGTGAATCTGGCACATCTAGAAATTTCAATGAGAGAAAACAATTAGGCCAAATGATGCTTCCAATAAAACCCAAACACCTGGCAGTGGTAAAACTGGAGTTTTTTTTCTGTCTCAAGAGAATGAGAAAATTAGGACTACCATTGGAGAAGCAGCAGGAAATAATTTGTTGTGGATCTCTTTCTTTTCTCCAGCTTATATTTGGGAAGTAAAGGATTGTGTGAAAAGATCATGCTTGGTCTTTCTCTCTCTGCAGAAAGAGAGGGAGAGTTAGTTTAAGGGAGAAGTAGTCAATAACATTTACTATTTTGGAGGATGAACCAAGTTTTATATTGCTAGTAATATGGAACTTACTTGAGTATATTTCTCAAAGAGAAATGAACAGCATGTCTTTGTTCAGATTTGAGATGATGCAAAATAACCATCTCTAAAATAACCAATGTTATTTTAGAGGCCACTTGTTCAGGAGGACATGCTGGTTTAAGATATTCCTCTATGAAGTTGATACATTGGGGCCACTAAACTGAAGCATAAGTTGACATGTTACAAAATATATGAGGTTGGTTGTATTCACTCACTTATGCATTCTATTCTATTTACCCAGTATACCTTACTGAAATTGTACGTATTAATGGGGTACCGTGTATACATAGCATAATTCCTTTTTGGTGAAGAGTTCTAAAATTCTATCTTCAGCCCTTTGAAATACACAGTACATATTATTATCTCTAGTCGCCATACTTCACAGTAGTACCCTGGAGATTTTTGCTCCTTCTAGCTGTAACTTAGTACTAGTTGATCAGTCTGTCCCCATCTATCCCCCTTGTCACCAGTCATTGGTAACCATCATTCTAGTCTTAACATCTATGGGATCCAGTGTTTTAGATTCCATGTATGAGTAAGATCATGCAGTATCTGTTTTTCTGCGCCTGACTTGTTTTACTTAATAAGTGATCTTCAATTCCATCAATGTAGCAAATGACAGCATTTCATTCACTTTCATGGCTGAATAGTATTCCTTGTGTACATGTATCACATCTTTTATCCATTCATCAGTTGATGAACATTTTGTTTGTTTCTAATTCTTGGCTATTGAAAATAGTGCTTCAGTGAACATGGGAGTGTAAATTTCCTGTCAATATCCTGATTGCATTTCCTTTGGATATATACACACAGTAGTGGAATTGCTGGATCATATAGTAGTTTTATTTAAATGCTTTTTTACATACCATAATTTAAATTTACATACTGTTTTTCAGAGTTCCTCGTATACTCTGGATATCAACCCTTTCTTATATGTGTACATTGTAATATTTTCTCCCATTCCATAGGTTGTCTCTGTGCTGTTGTTTTCCTATGCTGTGCAGAAACTTTTTGTTTTTATAGAACCACATTTGTCTAGTTTTGCTTTTGGGGTCTAGCCAAAAAAAATATATGCCCATCCCCAAATCCTGAATTTCTGTTAGTTTTCCCCTAGTAGTTTTCTAGTTTCATATCTTACATTTAAATTTTTATCCATTGTGAGTTGATATTTGTAATTCATGTGGAATCTAACACCATTCCTTTGCAAGTGTATAACCAATTTTTCCAACACTATTTACTGGAAAGACTTTCCTTTCTCCAGTGCATGTTCATAGTGTCTGTTGAAAAAAAATTGGATAGATACTTGTGTTTACTTCTAGGCTTTCCACTCTGTTCCATTGGTATATATGTCTGCTTCTTTGTCAGTGTCAGTGCCATGCTGTTGTAATTACTACAATTTGTAATATGTTTTAAAATCAGGTAGTATAATCCCTCCTGTTTTTTTCAAAATGGCTTTGAATATTCAAGGAGTTTGTGGTTTCATATATATTTTAGAATTTTTTCTCAAGTTCTGTGAAGAATGCCATTGGTATTTTGATAAAGATTGCATTGAAGGCCGGGCGTGGTGGCGCACGCTTGTAATCCCAGTACTTTGGGAGGCGGAGACCGGAGGATCCGAGTTCGCGGCCAACCTCAGCGCGCATGCGCGGGCGTGATTTATCTCTCTCCTCTCTTCTCTCTCTCTCTCTCTCTCTCTCTCTCTCTCCCTGTCTCTCTCTCTCTCTC
>PVJS01030455.1:11870-24171 GCA_004027185.1 Glis glis | reverse complement strand
GAGAGAGAGAGAGAGAGAGAGAGAGAGAGAGAGAGAGAAAGAGAGAGAGAGAGAGAGAGAGAGAGAGAAAGCTGAGGCTGGCTGCGAACCCTGATCCTCCGGTCTCCACCTCCCAAAGTACTGGGATTACAAGCGTGCGCCACCACGCCCGGCCTGCCATTCATTTTAATTACGCCAAAATATGCTTTTTAGAAATCTCCTGGTTCCCAGCTTCCCCTGAACCTGGTATGGATGGTGAGCAGCCTCCAGGTGTCTCCAGCTGGACCGTCGTGGTCCCAGGCCATCCACCTATGGCTGGCGAGCTGTGGGGCGGACCTGCTGGGGTAGCCTCTACTCCCAAGTACAGATGCAGCCTAACCCCCAGGGGATAGGCTGCTGGGTGGGACCAGGCAGGGACATGGAGGATGGCAGGAGGTTTCCAGCACTGCCAAAGTGTGGTGACAGCAGGTTTGCAGACCAAGGACCTCCAGGGCTATCTGCTGCTGCTGGACTTTCCACTGCTTCTCAGAGTTTGATCAAATGACCTGAGTGTGCCCAAGCGCCCGATTGGGACTCAATACCCACATCCATTATATGTATGAAGATGGAGTTATCATGGGGTGATTCCCTTCAGTCCCACAGTGTGAGCACCCGATGGCCCTGGACACACAGCCCTGTGCACGTTATGATATTAGCTAAAACAGCGTTCAGGGAGGAGTCCGAGGTGGAAGGAGAGAGCCCCGGATCAGGTGCCAATGTTTCACAGCACAAGGATCCTCCCGACACAAGCAAAGGCAGCCCCGAATCGACACAGAAGCTGGCAGTGCAGCCTCCACAGCCCAGGAGCTGGCGCCTTTCCCTGTGTGGAAAGCAGTGAGAAGGAGACTAGCGGTTACAAAGGTGTGCAATGAAAGGGTTAAGTGTCTCAGATCAATCATCTAACCCAACACAGTGAGGAACTAGAAAAGGAAGAGCAAACCAACCCTAGCAGAAGGACGGGAATAAGTAAGAGGAGATAGAAATAAAACACAGAACAGAGGAATAAAGAAAACTAGCACAACTAAAAATTAGTTCCTTGGAAAGAACTAATGAGAGAAGAGCAATGTCTACTGGTTTTATAAAAATAGTGAATCATATGAGAATACAATGAAAAAATATATGTCAATGGATTGGATAACTAGGTGAAACTGAAAAATTCCAAGGATTCTAGGAGCTCTGTGTCAGGAGCTGAAAACGAAACTCAAATAGAATTGTCCTTCATCCCTCGTACCCAAAGAAGATTCATTCTAGGACTCCTCCTATAGATGCTCAAATCTCTTACATAAAGCAGCATAGTATTTGCATAGGTACATCCCCTGTATACTTTAAATCATCTCTAGATGACTTGTAATACCTAATGGAATGCAAATGCTAGGTAAATAATTGTTACACTGTATTGTTTAGGAAATAACAAGAAAGCCAGGGGTGGTGGCGTACGCTTGTAATCCCAGTACTTGGGAGGCTGAGACCGGAGGATCTGGGTTCGCGGCCAGCCTCAGGTACTTAGTGAGGCCCTCTGCAATTTAGTGAGACCCAGTTTCAAAATAAAGAATAAAAAATAGGGCTGGGGGTGTAGCTTGAGGTAGAATGCCCCTGGGTGTAATCCCCAGGACAAAAACGGAAATAACAAGAAAAAGTCTGTACCTCTTCAAGACAGATAGTTTTTTTCTGAGTATTTTCAATCGCCAGTTGGTTGGACCCACTGATGTGGGGGTCACAAGGGCTGTGACTATGAGAATACAATACTGTTTTTTGTTTGTTTGTTCATTTGTTTATTTCAATACTGGGGATTGAACCCAGGGGTATTCTACCTCTGAGCTACTCCCCAGGCCTATTTTTTATTCCTTTTTTCTATTTTTTTGCGCCACCACGACTGGCTTTATTCCTTATTTTGAAACAGAGTCTCACTAAGTTGCGGAGGGCCTCACTAAGTAGCTGAGGCTGGCCACGAACCCAGATCCTCCGGTCTCAGCCTCCCAAGTACAGGGATTACAACCGTGTGCCACCACGCCCAGCTTTATTACTTATTTTGACACAGGGTCTCACTAAGTTGCAGAGGGCTTCACTAAGTAGCTGAGGCTGGCCATGAACCTGCAATCCTCCTGTCTCAGCCTCCCAAGTACTGGAATTCCAAGACTGTGCCACCATGCCTGGCCAACACTATTTTACGTCAGGGATTTGAGCAACTACCCACAGGGATCCTGGAACCAACCCTCCTGGGGAAGAGGGAGGAAGGACAGCTAGATTGGGTCTTTGTTCCCAGTTCTTGACACAGAGTTCCTAAAACCTGTGGAATTTCCTGGGTGATAAGGGTGAGGAGCATCTTCTGATGTCATATTAAGCACCTTACTATTGGGGTTGCTCTGGCAGATGCTACTGCTCCATAGTCTCGCCACGGAAGGTTGCTGCTTTAAGGCAGCTCCCTGAAAACTATTCCGTGGTTCCTGCCATGAGAGGCCACTGTACTGTGCAGCTTCCTAAAGGTTGTTCTGTGGTTCCTGCCACGGAAGGTTGCTGCACCAGCTTTCTGAAAATTGTTCCATGGTTCCTGCCTCGGAAGGTCGCTGCACCAGGCAGCTTCCTGATCAATAGTCTTCTCGCACGAAAATGACACAAAGTCTGATAATATAATTTGCAGAATAATTACATTTATTAATCTGGGGGATTGGGGAAGAGATAGAGATGACAAATTCTCTGGGCCTTCTGTAGCCAGGGCCTTATTTTTATAGAAACTTTAAACAAAGCATCATAAAAGGTAATCAAACACAGAAATCAACAATTATCACGGGTTACCGTAAAGAAGGTCAGTGAGGCAGGCATGTGACAAACTTAGGGGAAGGAGGGATTAACCATTACTGGGTGGAGAGGACATCAAAGACCGCACCTTAAGGATTACACCAAGCCCCTTGGAATGTGTGTTTGCAGACAGATCCCACCCAGCCAAATACCGTGTATCCAAACTGGGCTGGTCCAAGATGATAATCTCATTGTGCGTTCTAAGATGGCCCTCAACACTTTACTGCTACACCAAGTTTATACCAAAGAAGGGACTCTTGGAGGATGAGTTGGTACCAGAGGAACCAACCAGGTGATTAGCAGGCATTAACCTGCAACAACACCCCCGTCCTCCAGGGAGAGGGCAGGCCAGAGATCCCTATGTCTCCCATCTGGCTCTACATCTGCTTCCTTTATATTAACCTTTTATAACAAACCAGTAAATGTGCCCCTGAGTTTTGTGAGCCCTCCCAGAAAATTATTAATCCCAAGGACCAGGTTGTAGGACCTCCAATTTATGGCCAGTGGGTAAGAAACACAGGTCACAACCTGGGACTGTGATGGCATCCTAAGTGTGGGAGGTTGTGTGGGGTTTGTGCTAAAGCTAGATCGTTAGTGTCAGACCTGTACTAAATTGTAGGACATCCAGTTGGTGTGTGTAGAGACTGGAGAATCGCTGGGTACAGAAGAGCAGACATTGATTCTGTGAGCAGAGGAATAGTGTTTTCCATTTTATCTCATTTTAACTTACTTACCTCTTTAAAAACACTATCTCTCAATACAGTCACATTGTGAGGTGTAACAGATTACCACACTGCTGCTGAAGACTTGGAAAAACAGGCCTCATACAGTGCTGTTGGAAATATAAATGTGGGCAACCTCTACAGACACTAACAAAATTTAATGCTGGGTGTAGTGGTGGACACTTGTAATCCCAATACTTGGGAGGCTGAGACAGGAAGATCAAAGGTATGCAGCCAGCCTCAGCAACTTAGTGAGGCCCTCTGCAACTTATTGAAACCCTGTTAAAAAATAAAAAATAAAAATTGGGGCTGGGGAATGCAGCTAGGAGGTAGAATGCCCCTGTGTTCAATCCCTAGTATTACTACTACTAATGACGACGACAATAAAATAATAATAATAATCATAGTAATAATACTGAAGGGGGACCTGTAGTCCCAGCTATTCAGGAAGCCGAGGCAGCATTGTGCATTAGAGCCAGATACTGGAACTAACCCAAATGCCAAATGATCAACTGATGAACGAATAACCAAAATGAAGTATACATACACAGTGGAAATTGTTCATGAAGAAAAACAAACGAAATATGGATACGTGCTAGGACATGGAGGAGTCTCAAAATCATTTTACTAAGTGAAACAGCCAGAAAAATCCGACCACATGCTGTAGGAGTCACTCATATGAAGTGCCCACAATAGCAAATCTATACAAAGTGGCCTCGTGGTGTCAGGCATAAGGAAGGAAGGAGCTGGGAAGAAGAAACTGGGGGTGACTCTTAGAGGTACAGGCTTCTTTTTAGGGTGAAAAAATGTCTTAGAATTCCATGTGGCAGAGTTGCACAATCCTAAATATACTGGAAACCACTGAATAATACAATTTAAACATATGAGCCCTATGATATATAAATGAAATATTAATAGAGCTATTAGGAAAACATTAAAGGCAAATATACTTGCAAAACATAGAAACAAAAGAAATAGTTAATATTCTTAATACACAGAGAGTTCCTACAAGCCACTAAGGAAAA
Organism: Glis glis; assembly: GCA_004027185.1. Taxonomy (NCBI): domain Eukaryota; kingdom Metazoa; phylum Chordata; class Mammalia; order Rodentia; family Gliridae; genus Glis; species Glis glis. The sequence goes on along the minus strand of PVJS01030455.1, from coordinate 19,610 downwards.
CACCTACACTTTAAAAATAGGCAAATAGGGCCAGGCGTGGTGGCGCACGCTTGTAATCCCAGTACTTTGGGAGGTGGAGACCAGAGGATCCGGGTTCACGGCCAGCCTCAGCTCTCTTGCTCTCTCTCTCTCTCCCTGTCTCTCTCTCTCTTGCTCTCTCTCTCTCTCTCTCTCTCTCTCTCTACTTAGTGAGGCCCTCCGCAACTTCGTGAGACCCGGTTTCAAAATAAAGTATAAAAAATAGGGCCAGGGGTGTAGCGCGGAGGTAGAACGCCCCTGCGTTCAACCCCCGGTACTGCAAAAAAATAAATAAATAAATAAAAATAGGCAAATAATTATATACCACTAAGCTATATCACAAGCCCCAGAAAATTATTTTTAAAAGAATACAGGTAGCTGGGTGTGGTGGCACACACTTAAAATCCCAGTACTTGGGATGCTGAGACAGGAGGATTACAGGTTCAAGGCCAGCCTCAGCAACTTAGTGAGGCCCTCTGCAACTTAATGAGACCCTGTTTCCAAATAAAAAAGGGCTGGAGGTACAGATCAGAGTTACAATGCCCCTGGGTTCAATACCCACTGTCTCTCTCTCTCTCACACACACACACACACACACACACACACAAAACGAATATGTGTAGCCAAAACACACATGAAAATATGCTCAGAACATCACTAGTCGCCAGTGTCATTTGTGCAGGATGCCCTCCATGACCACTCCGAGGGAGGGACAGCCTGCTTCTTGCACTGTGGTCATAGCACTCTGCACACACCACAGTGACTGGAGTTCCTGTCGGTCTCGCTTCTTGGTCTATGATTCTCAGGGCAAGGATCACATGTTCCTACTGCCAAACCCTTTCTGCAGCAAGTACCCATAAGCACACAAATGCTAAGCCCCTTCTATATATTTTTTTAAATAATTGAGAGTATATGTAACACATAAGTGAAACCTGTGGAATGACATATTGTTGGTGGCTCTTTCTGAAGGGTCCCACTGGTTGTCCAGGAGAAAATTGGAACACATCAAAGGAATTTAGGGAGCAGAAATACAGGGAGACTCCAAAAGGCTAGGGGGGCATTGGGATCCCTAAGATTTCAATGAATTCAATGGTTCTTTCCTGTCATGTCTGCTGGCATGTTTAAAGTTAACGGCTGTGTTTGAAGACTTGTACTTGCATTCTATTACAGGTTATGTTAGAACATCTATGAAAAATCACTGATTGGGGCATTTCCACCAAGGGTGCATGCATACAGCTTCTCTCCCATGAGTTTATGCATGTCAACTGAGGTGGAAGGATGACTTAGTGGTCTTCCAAACAGATTAAACAAGGTATCTGAATGAGGGGGTCCCAGGGTTTAAATAGTATAGGAATGGTACATGACTCAACATTCATTTTAACTATGATATTATGTCATCTTAGGTCATAACATACACCAAAGGCATTCCGAGTTCTCTCCAGTGTGTGTTCTCTCACGATAACAAACTGCAGAGCATTACCATGAGGATTTCTACACACATGACTTTGTTATTATTTATCTGCAGTTTGGATGTGCTGGTGCTGTCTAAAGTACTCAAGCAGACTTAAGTCTTTCCCAACCACATAGCATTCATTTGATTTTCCTCTAGTGTGTGTCCTTTGATGATGATAAAGGCCAGAATATGTGGTGAAGGCTTTTCCACACTGATGGCATTCATAAAGTTTCTCTCTAGTATGTGTTCTCTCATATTCCTTAAGGCTAGAAGATTGATTCAAGGCTTTCCCACACTGATGGCATTCATAAGGTTTCTCTCCAGTGTGTGTTCTCCTATGTCTCTTAAGGTTAGAAGATTGAATGAAGACTTGCCCACACTGATGGCATTCATAATGTTTCTCTCCACTGTGTGTTCTCTCATGTTTCTTAAGGTTAGAAGATGTAGTGAAGGCTTTCCCACACTAATGGCATTCATAAAGTTTCTCTCCACTGTGTGTTCTCTCATGTTGCTTAAGGTTAGAAGATTCAGTGAAGGCTTTCCCACATGATGGCATTCATACGGTTTCTCTCCACTGTGTATTCTCTTGTGTACCTTAAGGCTAGAAGATTGACTGAAGGCTTTCCCACACTGTTGGCATTCATAAGGTTTCTCCCCACTGTGTGTTCTCTCATGTAGCTTAAGGCTAAAAGACTGACGGAAGACTTTCCCACACTGATTGCATTCATAAGGTTTCTCTCCAGTGTGTGTTCTCTCATGTCCCTTTAGCTTAGCAGAGGTAATGAAGGCTTTCCCACACTGATGGCATTCATAAGGTTTCTCTCCACTGTGTGTTCTCTCATGTCCCTTTAGCTTAGAAGATGTAGTGAAGGCTTTCCCACACTGATTGCATTCATAAGGTCTCTCTCCAGGGTGTGTTCTCTCATGTCTCTTAAGGCTAGAATATGCAATGAAGGATTTCCCACACTGATGGCATTCATAAAGTTTCTCTCCAGTGTGTCTTCTCTCATGTTGCTTAAGGCTAGAAGATGCAGTGAAGGCTTTCCCACACTGACGGCATTCATAAGGTCTCTCTCCACTGTGTGTTCTCTCATGTACCTTAAGCCTAGAAGATACAGCGAAGGCTTTCCCACACTGACGGCATTCATAAGGTTTCTCTCCACTGTGTATTCTCTTGTGTACCTTAAGGCTAGAAGATTGACTGAAGGCTTTCCCACACTGTTGGCATTCATAAGGTTTCTCCCCACTGTGTGTTCTCTCATGTAGCTTAAGGCCAAAAGATTGACAGAAGGCTTTCCCACACTGATGGCATTCATAAGGTTTCTCTCCACCGTGGGTTCTCTCATGTTGCTTAGGGGTAGAATAGGCTGTAGAGGGTTTCCCACACTGGTGGCATTCATGAAGGTTCTCACCAGGGTGTTTCCTCTCATGCTGCCTAAGGTCACAACTTGCCTATAGGCTCTCCAACATCGATTACATTCAGAAGTTTTCTCTCCAGTGTGTGTTCTCTCATGCAGCCTGAGGTTAAAAAATTGGCTGAAAGCTTTCCCACACACATGGCATACATATGATTTCGCTCCAGTGTGTGTTGGAATATGCTTTCGAAGACCAGAGGAATAAATAAAGGCTTTCCTACATAGATGACATTCATACGGATAATCTCCAGAGTCAAAAATCTCTTGATATCTGCCTTTTGAGCCATTCATGTGGAAAGTATCATCTGATCTGTCAAACCGATATCCAAGGAAAACTAGATGCTTGGTGTTTTCTTCCATCACATCTCGGTACAGCTTTCTCTGGGATGTGTCCAGTAGGGCCCACTCCTCCTGGGTGAACTGTATGGTCACATCTTCAATGGTTATTGGTTCCAACGCATGCACTGCCATTAATTCAGTGTCCTACTCTCTTCCTCTGGGTTTCCACTCACAGACAGTCCAAGCACTAAGCTGGAGAATCTTGTAGCAATGCACAGATCTAATAGCAGAGACCAACTCAGGCAATGCAATTTGGAGGAGATGGTGAAGCCCACGGGATTCTGAGGCGGCTTCCACAGGCAAGCAGCAGGGAGGTCCTCTCCCTAGTCCTTGAATTCTGCAGTTCCTCCTCTCTGTAATGCTAATACTTGGGAGGCTGAGACAGGAGAATCACAGGTTCGAGGACAGCCTCAGCAATGTAACCAGATTCTCAGACAGCCTCAGCAATGTAACCAGATTCTCAGAAACTTAGTAAGACCCAGGGAATACAAGTTAGAGATGGTGAAGCCCATGAGATGCTGAGGCAGGTTCCACAGGCAAGCAGCAAGCTGGTCCTCTTCCAGTTCCTGACCTCTGCAGTTCGTCCTCTTTCGCCTCGTTATATTCTTACACTAAAGAGTGAGATAAGGTTTGAAACGGGCACCTTAAACAGGTATTGATATTTCCATTTGTCCCCAGATTTCAATGTCCACCCTAGCAATTTCAAAATCCCCTCTTTTAATTGACAATTTCCACAGGTTTTAGCTTTCATGGTTTATTCAAATTGTCTCCTCTCCTCCACTCTCCCAATCACCTGACTTCCCTTTGAGTGACGGGAAGATGGGACACCTGGAGGTGATTCTCTTATGACCCCGTCTATTTCAGAAGAGGAATCCTGAAGGAGGAAGCATGCCCCTGGGCCCTGGGCTTCCTGGCGGCTCCCAGGCCACCCTGCACCTGCCCACTCAGGACCCACTCAGCAGGCCCTCGAACCCCTTCCCTGTTGTTTCCCCACCCGAGGGGACCTGATCCTCCTGGCCGCCATACACTTCCTGCTACGAGGGTGCATCTAAGGAGGGCCACCAGCACTCATGCCAGTCCAGCGAGGCTTGGAGATTTGCTGCAACCCCGGGACGGCCCTTCTGGCAGGTCTGGTCCCTCAGCAGCTGTGCGGCCTCAGTCAGCCTGCTTAAGCTCTCTGAGTCTGGCTTCCTGAGATAGCAAATAAACAGGAGAAACCTGATGCAAGGCACCACTGTGCTCTCAAATGTGGATTCTTTCTGGCCCAGCACAACATCTTCTGGGGTCCCCTCACCAACGATAGCTCCACAAGGGTCCTGAGGTCAAGGTCACAGGGACACCAAGCAACCTGGTGCTCAACAGGCAACTCTGGATGGCAGCTGCCTGAGCCTGTAGGACTGTGGGCTCCTCACATCCCACAACCAGCATTTCCCAGCATCTAGGCTTTGCCTAGCTCACCATGGCCTGGCTCCTAAAGGAGCCTTAACCAATGGACCCTCTCCTGCTCCATGTGGGAGAAAAAGTGCTATGAATCTTTTTTTAACATTCATACGAAGGGTAGCAGACACTCATTATGTGGCAGTGGAAGCAAATTAATCATGTAGACAGAGGTACTGGAGCATGAGACGCAGCAGCCCCTCTCTGGCGCCCGAGTGGCCCCACTCCCACATAGCTCGTTTCTGTCATTCTTTCCAACCAACTTCAAAATCTCCTGAACACACGGGAACATATCTTAAAAAATGTTTCCATGCCGCTGGGCATGATGGCAGAGGCTTGTAATCCTAGGACTTGAGATCCTAAGACAGGAAAATCACAGATTTGAGGCTAGCCTCAGCAACTTATTGAGACCCTGTTTCAAAATTAAAAACTAAACTAAAAGGTCTGGGGGTGTAGCTCAGAGGCAGAATGCCCCTGAGGTGAATCCCCACACACAACAAACGCACACACACACAAAACAAACATGTTTCCATGAAAAATAACCTCAAAACTCAGGTTAACTTCAGACCTCAGAAGGCAATATTTACAAGTTCTAGCAAGGCTCACTATGTACACGTCTGCCTGCAAATATGCCTCTACAGGTAGGCAGTCTTCTGGGTACAGAGAGTCATTCAGACAGCAGTCAACCTCTTCTTTCCACTTAGATTTTTACACTCTCTACTCCCCAGAACCAAAGGGATTACTGATGAGAGGTGCTGGTTCCCTTCAGAAATATGTGTTCAGGGTCAAGTGGGCAGCAGAAGGACTGGGCATCCAAGTAGAGGGGATTTTTGAGAGCTGCAAACACAAAGCAGTAAAAATTGGAGACAGAGGGGTGTGGTGGCACATGCCTGTAATCCCAGTACTTGGGAGGCTGGGACAGGAGAATTGCAGGTTCAAGGACAGCCTCAACAAGTAGTGAGATACTCATCAGCCTAGTGAGAACCTGTTTCAAAAATAAAATACAGCTGGGAGTATAGCTTGGCGGTAGAATGTGCCTGAGTTAATCCCCAGTACCAAAAAATAAATAAATTATAAAACAAAAAAGACTGGGAGTGTAGCTCAGAGGTAGAATGCCCCTGGGTTCTATCCTAGTGCCATAAATAAATAAATAAATAAATAAATAAATAAATAAATAAATAAAATATAGGGTTGGGGGTTTAGCTTAGAGGTTAGTGTCCCTGGGTTCAATCCTCGGTACCATAAATAAATAAATACATAATTAAATACATGAATACAAAAAATAAAATTGGGCTGGGGGTGTCGCTCAGATGTAGAATGTCCCTGGGTTCAATCCCCAGTAACACAAATGAGTAAATAAATAATAAGTATAAAATAAAAAAGGCTGGGGATGTAGCTCAGAGATAGAATGCCCCTGGGTTCAATCCCCTTTACCAATAAATGAATGAATGAATGAAGGAAGGAAGGAAGGAAGGAATAAATAATAAAATAAAATGGGCTGGGGATGTAGCTCACAGGTAGAATGCCCCTGGGTTCAATCCCCTTTACCAATAAATGAATGAATGAATGAAGGAAGGAAGGAAGGAAGGAAGGAAGGAATAAATAATAAAATAAAATAGGCTGGGGATGTAGCTCAGAGGTAGAATGCCCCTGGGTTCAGTCCCCGAGCCCCCCCCCCATACACACAAGTTGGAGACGACCTGTGTCCCCATTCCACACTCACCACAGACACCTGGAGGGTCAGCTCTTCATTCCCAACACCAAGCAACAGAGGCAAGACTCGGACTTGCATCTCCTACTTTTCTCAGTGAGGTTGTTTTGCTTCTGAGGCCTGGTAATATTCTCCAGGGTTTTACGTGTTTGGTAATACTTTTACTTTTCAGCAATTACCTGTACACTTCTGTCTGTCTCAAGAGACTTGTATAACCTTGCTCCACACCAAGGATTGTCATATGGAGCCTGGCATGGAGCCTTGCAGATCTGTACACCCAGAGAGCCTCCTTCCTGTGGATGAAGCCAAGTCAGAAGCCCCTTCTCCTTCATCCCAATGTCCCAGGACTGCACACTGTGTCTACCTGTCAGGCCACCTTCAGGTAATATGAAATGCTCTGCTCAGCTGGGGGTTGGGTGAGGCAGAGGGTAGATGAGCATTATGCTACAACTGCAGGGGGCACGTTAAAGAGAGGAGGTATCCCAGTACTTGGGAGGCTGTGACAGGAGGATCGAAAGTTTGAGGCCAGACTCGGAAATTTAACACCCTCAGCAACTTCGTGAGACCTTGTTTCAGAGTAAAGAGTAAAAAGGGTTGGGGGTGTAGCTCAGAGGTAGAATGCTCCTGGGTTCAATCCTTAGTACCAAAAAAAAAAAAAAGAAAGAAAGAAAGAAAGAAAAAGAAGCAGGGGAGGAGGTACATGGTACATGCACATATGCCACAGACAGTTCATCTTTTAAAGGAAAAACTAAAGGCCAGCTGTGGTGGCAGACACCTGCAGGCCCCGCTACTCAGGAGGCAGAGGCAGGAGCAGTACTTGAGCCCAGGAGTTTGGTGCCAGCCTGGGCAACATACCTAGATCCCATTTTAACCCAAAACAGGGGATGGGGGAAGTAAGTTGCAAACAGTAGTCACTCATTCAGTAAGTGCTTACTGAGCGCCACGGGTGCCTCACAGCATTCCAGGCTTTGGGAGATGACAGCAAAGGAAGCAGCTGGGGGGACAAACAATACACACAGCAAATGCACAAATCATCTCTTGCTTTTGTGTTTGCTTGGTTGTTTTGGCAGTGCTGGGGATCACACCTACAACTTCATACATGCGAGGCAAGTGCTCTACAACTGAGTCACTCCCAGACCCACACAAATGAAACTTTATTGTCTATTTTTCTTTATTTTGTGTGGTGGTGGGATTGAACCCAGGGGCATTCTACCTCCAAGCTACAGCGATAGCCCTACTTTATTTATTTATTTATTTTTAAATTTTTTTTGCGCAATACTGGGGATGGAACCCAGGGGCATTCTACCTCCAAGCTACAGCGATAGCCCTACTTTATTTATTTATTTATTTTTAATTTTTTTTTTTTT
>PVJS01030455.1:0-11770 GCA_004027185.1 Glis glis | reverse complement strand
ACCTCCAAGCAACACCCCAAGCCCTATCTATTCTTCTTTTTTTTTTTTTTTGCAGTACTGGGGATTGAACCCAGGAGCATTCTACCTCCAAGCTACTCCCCCAGCCCTATTTTTTGTTCTTTATTTTGAAACAGGGTCGAAGTTGCAGAGGGCCTCACTAAGTAGCTGAGGCTGGCCACGCACCCGGATCCTCCAGTCTTAGCCTCCCAAGTACTGGGATTACAAGTGTGTGCCACCACGCCTGGCTCCCTACTTTATTTTTTATTTGGAAACAGGGTCTCATTTAGTTCATGCAAACCTCACTGAATTGCTGATGCTGGCTGCGAATTCCTGCACAGGAATTTTTTAACCAGAAAGTACTGGAAAATTCTTTCTTCTGGTTCTCAACCAGTCTGGAAGGTCTTAATGTAATGTAAGAATATACATTAATGAACCTAATTACAAGGAAAAAACATTAATTTGTAAAGTCAAATAAAAAGCAATGCTTCATCAGGCGTGGTGGCACACGCTTGTAATACCAGTATTTGGGAGGCTAAGACCAGAGGATTCGGGTTCGGGGCCAACCTCAGTTACTTAGTGAGGCCCTCTGCATCTTAGTGAGACGCTGTTTCAAAATAAAGAATAAAAGATAGGGCTGAGGGTGTAGCTTGGAGGTAGAAAGCCCAGTACCGCAAAAAAAAAAAAGTAATGCTTCAACTAAACATTCCACACCCCTAATCCATTCTATTCATCTGTTATAAACAATGACACTCTCTTTTTTACCAGAACCAAGGTATAACCTTTTTTGACTCATGTTGCCTGTAAGGAAAAGAAAAAAAAAAAGAAAAGAACACAGCCTAAGAAATGTTCAAAAACGCTCAGATCAATTCACCCCCATTCTCATGTTCCAACTTTGCTGTCTGAAATCCCAGCCACACAATTAGGAGCCGACGTCACAGCACACACTGTGGGTCTCTTTGTTCTCTGCACACATGTAACAGTCCCTGCAGTCCAAGAGGACTGAAGATTTGGGGTTCCTCCTTCTAAAGAACGAGCTGTGAAGGTCAGTGTCAACACCAACAACTCAAAGCGGCGGCTCTGAAGGGATTCAGAATGGCCCAGACTAGCCATCCTAAATGTTGATCGACATGGCAGTCCACCACACCAGGCAAGGGGGAAATCGGTGTGTTGTGACTACTTAAGTCCACACCAAACAAAATAAACTACAATAAAATGTTACAGTCCTGGGTTGATGAACCTTTCCCGAGTCCACCAGGACTCCACCACACTGAAAAGACGTCAGATGGAATTATCTCTAAGTATCACACATGTGGAGCTCAGGTCAAAAGAGACAAGTTTCCAATACTGCAGTGACTGGGGACCCAGGAGAGCACGGGAGGCCGGGGACACCAGGACACTGGAAATTCTATGCAAAGTGCCTATTCCTGGTTGTCAGGAATAAATTCCCTGAAAGCATCCAGTGTAAAAATCACCAGGAACTCACCCCAGTACAGAAAAAAAAAAAAAAAACCCACAACACTGGGAGGGAGTTCTGGGGATGGAGAAGCAGAGAAGCTGGGCGCCATGCTCAGAGAGACGTGCTTGCCGCACACGCATCGGTTAGTTGATGATTCTAGTATAAAAGGCTTTTCGTGAAATGTTTTACACCTTGGTTTTGTTTTGTTTTTGAGACAGAGCCTCACTTGTTACTCAGGGTGGTCTGAACTCTGAATCCTCCTGCCTCAGCCTTCAGGGTAGCTGTGATTAGAGTTGTGTACCACCACACCTGGCTTACAAAATACTCATTTTTTGTGTGTGTGGTACTGGGGATTGAACCCAGGGGCATTCTACCTCTGAGCTATACTCCAGCCCAGTTTTTGTTTGGAAACAGGGTCTTGCTAGATTGTTGAGGGTCTCAATAAGTTGCTGAGGCTTTCCTCAAACTGTGATCCTCCTGTCTCAGCCTCCTGATTACTGGGATTATAGGTGTGCACCACCACGCCCCGATTTTTATTTTTTTGTACTGGAGATTATACCCAGGGGATTTTTACTTCTGAGACTTGAGCTACACTCCCAGCCATATTTTATTTTTTATTTTGAAACATGGTCTCACTAAATTCCTGAGGTCTTCACTGAATTGCTGAGGCTGGCTTCAAACCTGCAATCCTCCTGTCTCAGCCTACCAAGTGACAGGTGTGCCCCACTGTGCCCAGTTTAAAAGACTTAAAAAAAAATCCACAGCCGGGCGTGGTGGCGCACACTTGTAATTCCAGTACTTTGGGAGGCGGAGACCGGAGGATCCGGGTTCACGGCCAGCCTCAGCTCTCGCTCTCTCTCTCTCTCCTTAGTGAGGCCCTCCGCAACTTCGTGAGACCCGGTTTCAAAATAAAGTATAAAAAAATAGGGCCGGGGGTGTAGCGCGGAGGTAGAACGCCCCTGCGTTCTATCCCTGGTACCGCAAAAAAAAAAAAAAATCCACCATTCTTTTTTATGTATTTATTTATTTTGGTACTGAGGATCAAACCCAGGGGCATTCTACTTCTGAATTACACACACACCTAGCCCTTTTTGTTTCCTTGTTTTTCTTCTTTTGGCCTTACTGGGGATTGAACCAAGGATGTTCTACCTCTGAGCTACACTACCAGCCCTATTTTTATTTTTTCATTTTTTACTTTTTATTTTTTGTGGTACTGAGGACTGAATCCAGTGGCATCCTACCTCTGAGCTACACCCCCAGTCCCATTTTTTATTCTTTATTTTGAAACAGGGTCTCACTAAGTTGTGGAGGGCCTCACTAAGTAGCCAAGGGCTGGCATGAACCTACGATCCTCTCTCTGGTCTCAGTCTCCCAAGTACTATGATTACAAGCGTGGACCACCACACCTGGCTTTATTTATTTTTTTTTAATTTTCAAACAGGGACTCACTAAGTTACTGAGGGTCTTGCTAAGTTGCTGAGGCTGGCTTTGAACCTGTCATCATCTGTCTCAGCCTTCCCAGCACTAGGATTACAGGCATGGGCCACCATGCCCAGGTAAGCATTCATATATATATATATATATAATTAATTATTGGTTTTAGGGATTAAACTCAGCAGCATTCTACCTCTGAGTTACATTCTCAACCCTATTTTATTTTTTATTTTGAAATACTGTCTTGCTAGTTGTGGAGGGCCTCACAAAATTGCTGAGGCTGGCCTTGATCCCGCAATCCTCCTGTCTCAGCCTCCCATGTACTAGGATTACAAGCACGTGCCACCACACTTGGCTCTAAGCCCTCATAATTTAAGTCAGAATTTCACAGCTTTATGGTACCATAAGCTGCCTTAGCCATCATCATAACTGACTTGGGAAAACTACTCTCAGAACAAATGAGGAAAATGGGGCATACACATCTGGACCCCAAAGTCATTTCAAGAAAGGAGTGGAACTGTACACATCACTGTACAAGGACGTTTCAATCCATGACAACCCACATATAAAACAGTGATTCTGTAAAATGACGTCACCCAGCAACAGCATGACCATCTTGTTGTGTATAAATTCTCCCTGCGATGTCTGCATCATGATGAAATTGCCTAATGATGCGCTTCTCAGGATGCGTGCTCATTAAGCAACTGTCTGTCCCAAGGGTGGCAGCCAAGGGCCTCACACTCACCCCACTGCCCTGCCCATGCACACCCCACTTTAACGCAAGTCTCCGGGCTCCCTTCCTGGACAGGACCCTGACTTCCTCCCCTTCAACATTCTGGGGCCATTGCTGTTAAATCCAGGTTTCTGGCAGAAAACAAAGGAAGACTGGACTGGGGTATAGAGGAATTCAGTGTGGAAATTTCACAGAAATTCAGTGTGGAATGTGTACAGTATCTATGAGGTCAGGGTGGAAATGATCAAAGGCAGTGAACTGTCCAGCCTGGTGCATAACTGTGAGAGACTAAAACATGTTTACACATGAAACCACAGGAAGGACGGTTTTCTTTTTTCCCCTCCTTTCTAGACAATGGAGCCAGAGAAAAAGACCGTATTTCATCAAATCTACGATGCCAGATTGTAAGAGAAACGACAAAGAAACTCAATTGTCCAAATCTGCCCCAATGCTAAGACAGCATCAATGTAAGATGTACCCCAAATTTAAGAAGTGTTGTAATAGGAAAAAAAAGAGGTGGCCGGGTATGGTGGCGCATGCTTGTAATCCCAGTGGTTTGGGAGGCGGAGACCAAAGGATCCGGGTTCGCGGCCAGCCTCAGCTCTCTCTCCTCTCTCTCTCCCCCTTTCTCTCTCCTCTCTCTACCTAGTGAGGCCCTCCGCAACTTCGTGAGACCCGGTTTCAAAAATAAAGCATAAAAAAAAAATAGGGCCGGGGGTGTAGCGCGGAGGTAGAACGCCCCTGCGTTCAATCCCTGGTACCAAAAAAAAAAAAAAAAAAAAAAAAAAAAAAAAAAAAAAAAGGTGTATCCTAGAGTAAGATAATCTGCGGTAAGCTTTTTTATTGGTAGGAGGTGTTTAGCTCACAGTAAATATGGGGCAGTCATTTCTTTTTGTAACTTTTTACGGTTCTTTTAGTGGTGCTAGAGACCAAACCCAGGGCGTTGAGCTCTACCACCATGCAACATCCGAGCCCCCATTTTTGTAACTTTTTATTCCTATAATTTGAAATCTATAGAAAAGTTTCAAGAATAATACAAGGAATTCTCAACTAACCTCTTACCCAACTAGCTTTTCAATATGCCCTGTTTATTATGGCTACTTTGTCATTTTCTCTCCCTCCTTCCATACTTACCTCCAAGTTCCTCCTCCCTCTCCAGTAGAGAGTAAATTGCAGACTCTGCCCTGTATTCCTAAACATGTAGAATATTTATATTATAAGTATTCACTAAACTCAAGGAGACAGTCATGGTACAATGCTCAAACTCAGGAAATGTGACATTGATATAACACTGCTGTCTAAACCTTCATTCACATTCAAATCTTGTTCGCTGTCCAACAATGCCCTTTACTGCATGATTCCTTTACTGCAATGTCCTTTACTGAACTGTCTCTTGAGATCCTTTTAAACTGAAACAGTTCCTAAGTCTCTCTTTATATTTCATAATCTTGAAAACTTTTTAACTTAAATTTTTTTCAGGATTTTTAACTGTAAAATCCCAGGGTTTTTTTTTTTTTTTCCTTTTTCATACTTAACTGAAAATTTTCAAGCGTATACAGGCCAGGTATTTTGTAGAATGCCCGACAAACGGAGTTTGTCTGGTGTCTCTCCATAACTAGATTCAGGACAGGGGCTAGGGTGTGGTTCAATGATAGAGAGCTTGCATAGCATGCATGAAGCCCTGGCTTCCATGCCCAGAACCAAAAAAAATAAAATAAAATAACCCCAGGTAGGGTGGGAATCCTCCCAGGGTGGGCTGAGTCCTCCTGGTGTATCTTATCAGGAGCACGTGAACTTTCGTCACTTCGTTTTTAAGCACTAAAATGTACAAATACCAGAGTCTTCTTTCATGTGTACAATTTGGAATAATGAAAATTCAACAGGAATTTAAAATGTACTGGGCTAGGGGTATAGCTCAGTGGCAGAACATGTGTTTATCAGGCATAAGACCCTGGATTCAATCTCTACCACCAGAAAAAAACAAAATGTACCCAACTACTTGGTTTAAAGTTCCATGGCATTGTGTACTGTCAGCTGTTTTTAAACTTTGCCAAAGAGCAAGGCCTAGCTGGTCTTGAACCATGCAGAGGGTAGGTGGTATGTGCCTCAGGCAGGGATCTGCATGTGTCCTGCTGCGGCAGTTTCCTGAGAAGCTCCACTAGATACGAGGCAGGACATTGGTGTGGCCCGTGGGACTCAGAAATGGAGACTCCACCTTGTGGCCCGGAGTCAGGAGGCCAATCCTGCCCTGACCCTTCTCTTCATGTCCTTGGAGAGCACTGAAAATGATCACCTAACCTGGGGGTAAGTGGCCAAGCTGCCCTTGTCCTCATGGGGCACACATTCCACTGTCTATTCAATGTTTCCTCGTCTCTCCCATAGCGGGGAAGTAATGATGTGGCCCATTTTTCCCTTCCCATTTTTGTCTACCTCTGTGGACACAGCTGGAAGCCCCAAGGTCACATGGTCACAGTCCTGCACCTCCTGCCTCAGGCCAGGTGGAGACATCTACAGAGGAGCTTTCTCTGGGGTCCGGACCACCTGACTGTCAAAGTCTAGACTGAACACACTGGCCTTGCTCATTTCTTAATTTGTAACTCTTTCTAAATTCCTGTGCCCTTGGAACTAACACTCCAGTCAGTGAATGTTTCATGACCTTGTTTGGTATTGGTCCTTTTGTTTATGGTTGTATGCCATCTGTGACCCTAAAGGAGACCCGGGCCCCCGGCAAGAATGAGCTCCCGGCAAGAATGAGCTCTTAGCACGTACACCGACAGGGCAGGCCCAGCACCCCCTCTGTGGTGGTGGCTGGAGGCTCAAGGTCTGTTGCAGACCCAAGGCCAGCATCAGACTCACTGTTAACCCATTCCCCATTTCCCCCCCGGATGTTCGCCTGGGGCACCCCTGCAGTCAACCCCGAGGTAATGTGCAGACTGCAGTCCTAAAGGGCTTTCACCAGGGGATAAATGGAAAGATACTGACATCTGGAAGTCTTTTTTGCAGAAATGTTACAGCATTCTGCAATTTTTATTGCAGAAATGTTACAGAAATGTTACAGAAACCTGAGCTCGAGAGGTTTTGGTGGACAAGGCCTCTTTGGGATACACCTTCTGTCAGGGGAGTTGTGACTGCTGAAAGAGTTTTGCTTTTGCTTTGGTGCCTGGGTGCACAAGGAAGTCAATGCCAACAACTGATGTACACCAGTGTTCTTCTCAAACCTGAGTGCATCACAATTACCCATAGTGCTCTGGGTTACTCCAGAAATTAACAAAAGATTTTAACTCAAAGGAGACTACATACCAGTCTTTGGGAAATGACAAGTCACATGTGGTATTGGTCACTATTTTCTTCTGAAGTGTGAAGGACAATCCAGAGATAGAAAAGTGCAGCACAGGATGCATGTTCCACTCACATCAAGAGGGGAGAAGCTGATGTGACAGTGCATGCCTGAAATCCCAGTACGTGGGAGGCCAAGACAGGAGAATCACAGGATTGAGGCCAGCTCAGGAACTTAGCAAGACCCTGTTTCAAATAAAAAATAAAATAGGACTGGAGGTGCAGCTCAGAGGTAGACTGTCTCTGGGTTCAATTTCCAGTAAAACACACACACACACACACACACACACACACACACACACAAGGATAGAGCTGGTTGTGGTGGTGCATGTCTGTAATCCCAGTACTTGGGAGACTGAGACAGGAGGATCGCTGGGTCAAAAAACAACCTCACAAACTTAGCGAGACCCTGTTTCAAAGAAAAAAATAAACAACAGTGCTTGGGGTGTAGCTTAGAAGAAGTAGAATGATCTTATGTTCACACCCAGTACCACAAATAACAACAGGATAAAAAACACTCTAAGAGATTCCACAGTCCCATAAAAACACCTCTGTTAAGCTGGGTGCAGTGGCATGTGCCTGTAATAGCAGTACTTGGGAGGCCGAGACAGGAGGATCGAAGGTTCAAGGCCAGCCTCAGCAACTTAGCAAGCCCTCAGGATCTTGGTGATACCCTGTTTCAAAATAAGAAATAAAATAGGACTGGGGGGGGTGACAAAGCTCAGAGGCAGAATGCCTGTGGGTTCAATCCCCAGTACCACAAAAAACAAAAACAAAAAACACCTGGTGAGTAACAGTGCCAGCCACAGGCCAGGATGCTCAAGGTTACTCAAAGGATGGGCAAGGAAAAGAAAGCCAAGCCTCTGCTTCTCCAGACAGCTCCAGATAGAGTCTGACCCAAAGTTTTAGCGTCCTGCCATATTCACCAAATCCCTGGCTTTGAGCCTAAATTCCTAATATGTACTTGTGAGAATATAATTGTATCTTTTCTGTCAAAGGAGGTAGTTTCACTTAGGCGGCCATTTTGTAACTGGTAGGGACTTACATTCCTTCCCCAAATTAACATCTCTTAAGAGATTACAGGTGTCGACCCTCCCCCATCTTCCCCTGTAGCTGACCAGGAAGACTGTGAAGCTGTAACTTCGACCAATAGGAGTTCAGCACAGGAGGAGCCTTGCGTTAGGGATATAAGACCCATTGGGTTCTTTGTGAAATGTGCTCTCTCTCATATCTGGGAGCACCCTTTTTTGTAAAAAAGTAAAATCGCCTTGCCAAGCAATTTTCGAACACGTGCCGTTTCTTTAGATGCTGTAAAAAGTTATTTCTAACATACTTAAAGCCAAGAACTAAGCTACACCCAAGCCTAGAGCCACTGTCACTGAACTGTACAGCAAAGTAGCCACAGTGCTGGAGACAACTTTGTAGGCTGGAGAATGTCACCAGGTCCCCGACTCTACATTGACTCCCCCAGTCGAAGTGTGACGTCAGGACACTGCCCCACTTTTTGCTTCCTGCTTCCAGATCTGCCCTCGCGCAGGGGCCCGGCCGGGGAGGGCGAGCCCGGCAGTGTGGGAGGGAGGCGGGCAGCGCCGCAGCACCCCGCCGGCCATGCCGCCTCCACCCCTCCTGACCCAGGGACCCGGCCCACCGCTCCGGCAGGGGCGCGGACCCCAGAGGCGCAGCGCATCCCGAAGGGCGGTCGGAGGACCTGGACACGCAGCGGGGCTCCCACGAGTACGACCACCCCTCCTTTTTCTAGAGTGTGGCAGAAAAAGCAGTGCGCCAAAACGCTGCCCACCAGCCCAAGCCGCTCACCTGGCGCGTCCACTTTCCCGGCCTGCAAAACCGCGGCGTGCTCTGTGTCCGCGCATGCGCAGCACAGCCCGTCATCGGTGCGCCTGCCCGGGGGGCGGGGCCTAGCCAGTCGTGGGCGAGCCCGCCGCGCCGCCTCCCGAGGACACCCGAGGACTCCCGAGGGCTTCCGAGAGGTCCCGACGTCTCCCGAGGGCTTCCGACAGCTATCGAGAGCCCCCGAGGGCTTCCAGGGGCCAGAGCCCACCCATCTACCCTCCCTCTGTGGGGTTCAGCTGCGGCTACGGTGGCCGGCATGTTCGAGATACCCCGGAAACAAGCGAGCAGGGACAGCATGCCAAGTCCACAGCCGAGGAAAGTTTCCTCTCTCTAGTTCCTCAGTGCATTTACTGAGCACCTGCTAGGGCCGGCCCTTGTCCTAAGGATTTAGAACATCTCAGTGACAATGGGGGCAAAGATACAGGTCCCCTGGGAGGTACAGGTGGGAAGACAACTTTAAGACCTAAAGTATAAGCCGGGCCTGGTGGTGCATGCTTGTAAGCTCAGTACTTGAGAGGGTGAGAAAGGAGGATCGTGGGTTTGTGACCAGCCTCAGCACCTTAGTGAGGCCATCTGCAACTTAGTGAGAGCCTGTATCCAAATAAAAGAAAAAATAGGTCTGGGTTATAGCTCAGAGGTAGAATGCTCCTGGATCCCATCCCCAGTACCCCCCCCAAAAAAAAAGACCTAGTGTGTAGAACAATGTCAGGTACTTATAAGTGCTAAGGAGAAGGAAGGCCAGAGAGGATGTCAGAGAGACTGAACTTTGAAGCAAAGTCAAAGGGGAGGGTGGACGAGTCCAGGGCCCTGGGGGCTGGCCAGAGAGGAGAGACCAGGGATGGGCGAAGTGGCGGAGCATTCTGCCCTGGTGAGGACCTGGCTTCTACTCTGAGCATGTCCAGCAGAGGAAACCTGTTCCCTCACAAATTTTGTGTTTTGGTTAACCTTTCATTGTTGGGGGCCATCTTAGCCCACACAATGAAGTCACCATTTAGGACCGGATTAAAAACGTACACAGTACATGCTAAGTGGAAATTGTCCAAACACAGACAAGCTTCCTTGGACTAGATGAGACTGAAAGCTAGACATTGATGACCTCCTATTCTCCCTGAAAAGTTCACTTTGCCACTCCCTGGTCTTGTGATCTTCTTCCCCTTTGCTTTATTTGAACCTCTATAGACAAAAGGCCTTAACTAAATAAGGCAGGAGAATTTGTAATCTTGGATCTCCTGCCCAGCCCCCCATTATTAAATTCATTCCAAATTATTATATCAGACTACCTGTTGGTATCATGCAAAAAGACTATTGATCAGGAAGCTGCCTGGTGCAGCGACCTTCCATGACAGGAACCACGAAATAGTTATTAGAGAGCTGCTTAAGGCAGCAACCATCCATGGCAGGGCTACAGAGCAAGCAAGTGTACGCCAGAGCACCCCAATATTTACTTATTATGCATACTTATAGATGTGATGTGATTTTAACACATGTAGATAGCCTGGACTGAACAAATCAGGATAATTAGCCTTTCCATCCTTTAATTATTTAATTGTGTTAGGAGCCCTAGAGTTCCTCTTTTTGGTCCTTCACAGAATATGTGATAGGTAAGTGTGAACTTAGGTTTAACAGGATCCCTTAGACCTTGGGGGAGGGTAGGTGGAGGAGGGAGGGCATAGGGAGAAGAAAGGAGACCACTCAGAAGTCACAGCAGTGATCAGGCTGGGAGGTGAGGTGGCTTGGACCAGGGTGGAGGAGAGGAGAAGTGGTCAGATTCCAGATTGATGGCATGGGGGTGTTCAGGAGACAGAATGTACCCCCAGATTGGAGGTGGGTTGTGTGTGTGTTCTGGGGGGTGTCAGTAGTGACTCAAGATTTTGTCCTGGCCGGGGGTGGTGGTGCACGCTTGTAATCCCAGGACTTTGGGAGGCAGAGACCAGAGGATCCGGGTTCGCGGCCAGCCTCAGCGCTCGCTCTCTCTCTCTCTCTCTCTCTCTCTCTCTCTCTCCCTGCCTCTGTCTCCCTGTTTCTCTCTCTCTCTACTAAGTGAGGCCCTCCGCAACTTTGTGAGACCCGGTTTCAAAATAAAGTATTAAAAAATAGGGCCGGGGGTATAGCACAGAGGTAGAACGCCCCTGGGTTCATCCCCGGTACTGCAAAAAAAAAAAAAAAAAAGATTTTGTCCTGGCAAACCACTATTACCAATTCTGTGCTTGAAGTGGGTTAGTTTGGGACCACTGACCAGACAGGAGACGCCGAGCTGGTTCAGAAAGCACTTTTATTCTGCAGACCGACCGGCCGGGGCCAACTCCCTAGCAAGAGAGCGGCCCCAAACTCTGGTCGCATATAGCTTTTAAAGGAAAAAACCACATCCTTGTTTTTGCAGAGCAAGCAAGCGTGAACTTACAGAAGCTGGACACTTGCGTTATGTGTTATGCTTGGCTGATGCGCACAACCCCAACTTCCCGTTGACCTGGCTGTTGCGACCGTCCCCCTTTTGTTCAATGCTCGGAATGAAAAAGTACAGGGTGTTTGTAACATTTTCAACAACTTACTATAACAAGATGGGGTGATTTTGACCTGTTTGATTTGGGCCTTACATGCTGAGTTCTTTCTCTGTGTGACCTCATTTTAGTCCTCATGACAATCCCAGGCCATAAGTGCACCACTCTCATTTAGCAAAGGAGGAAAATGATACATTAAGGGGGAACTGATTGCTGGATCCATACAGCTGCCAGGTGCCAAGCTCTGGCCCCAACGTCTGCACTGGCCCTGGTTGGCCGCTGAGCCGAGACCTGAGGCACCCTGTGCCCCTGCTTTCCACACTCAGTGTCACCAAGGCCTTTAGAGTGACAGCTGCTGTCAGAACTGTGCCCACCCATCAGCATGGGGCCGCACTCCAGCACGCTGGTCCTCACAGACTGCGCCTTGCTCCCTAAGCTGCCATGGCCCAGTTCCCACCTGAG
>PVJS01030454.1:0-24079 GCA_004027185.1 Glis glis | reverse complement strand
CCCCATGAAATACCAGTCGCCCCCTCTCCCCCTCTCCACCCACAAAACACCAGTCACCTCCCCCCACCCGCAAAGCCTGTCACTCCCCCACCTACAGACCCCAGGCCCCTCTCCACCCACGTCATTCCCCTCCCAGCTAGAACAAGAGATAGCTGCTCTCCGCCCATCACAGCTCCACCCTCCAGGTCTCCCCTCTCTAGAGATGAGATGCGGCAGACACAGAACCTCCCCCTTTCTGGCAGCACCTGGTCCAGAGTGAAACCCACTTGCTTAAGGTCTCCCCCCACCCGCCCAAAGCCCAGGTCTTACAGTGCTCTTCCTAATGCCCCGGCCACAGGCGGCTCCTGGGGGCACCACGGCCGCCCGAGGTTGTGCCAGGGGTTTCCATGGGAGCACCCCTCTGGCAGCTATGGAAGGTCGTGGGGGAGGGGGACTGCCTGGGCAGGTCTGATGACTGTCCCGAGGGGGAGGGCACTGAGGGGGTTCATGAACCGGGCTGACCTGTGACACACGGAAGACAAGAATCACCCTGGACCACCCCTGGCAACCCTGCCCAGCTGAGGGTTGCCCTGAACGCCCCTTCCCACCTCTGCAGGACCCAGGGTGGATGGAGGGCCTCCCGGGACTTTGGGCCACACTGAAGGCAGAGCCCCAGTCCCATCCAGCCCAGGCTGCAGGGCGGGGGAGGCTCTGCCAGGGTCAGCTCCCAGGTCTCCAGTGCTTTGGGGACCCAGTTTCCATGGAGCAGTCCTTACTGTCCCGAGTGGCCTCTTCCCAGAGCTGGAAACTGAGGCAGGCAGGTGATGCCCCGAGGACCAGCCCAGGGTGCCCAGCACAGCCCGGGGGGACAAGGGGTCTCCTCTGGTGACACTGGACCCCGTGATTGCGGGCCATCTGCTGCATCTCTGGGCCTCGGTTTCCTCCTCTATGACGAGGTGGCCATACTTCATAGTGTCATTGCACGGATTTAAAGGAAAGAAGGCAGGAGTGATCAGCGCAGGGACAGCTACCCTGTCCGTGTGCAAGAAGTGGCAACTGAGCGCGCAGGAAGGGGGTGGTGACATCCAGTATGTGACCTCCTGAGAGCCGGGCTCAGTGGTTCTCCCCCTTCCTCCCCGTCTCTCTCCCCTCTCCCTCCCTCCTCCCGTCCTGTCTCTCTGCAACTCCCAGTGCTTGCGCTCCAACAGCTAACAGGATGCTGCCCCTGTGAGCACCCTGTGGTCACTGTCGCAGCGGCTCCGCTAGTCCTGAGAAAACCTGGACTTCCGCAGCGTCTCTCAGGAATACAGTCCATCTACTCCGGGCTGGGCTCTGCACGGGGATGGCCAGTCCCCACTGCTGGCCAGCGGAGCCACCGGCGACTGACGCATTCCCCCGGCCACTGGGCTGGTCTCCCCAGCCCCGAGGGAGCCCCGGGGGAGAGGTCTGAGGGGCCACCATGCGCCCCTGCACTATTCAGTGGTCCTGTGCCCTCTCCCCCCGGGGCTCACAGGAATCCCCCTGTAATCCAAGATGGGCACACTCTCCTCCCCTCCTGCCCCTCGCCAGCCGCACACCTGCTGTCTCAGCCCCCATCCAAAGTCACTCCCTGAAGGCTCTCTCCAAGCCCAGACACACCCGGTCTCCCGCCCCATTGCAGTGTCAAACAGGAGTCCTGTGGTTTGGTGGACATGGCCCGGCCGGTCCAACAGCCAAACATTCTGGGCTCCTTGGTCACTGCTATCCCCAGGGACAGCTTGTCGCCTGGCACACGGTTGGCGCTCAATAAGATGCCTCTGCGGAGCTCCACTTCCCCCAGACAACACGGCTCTCTGAGTGCTGGTCACAGCCTCCACAGAGAACTGTGAGCCGAGCTGTGCGGTGGTGCCCTGACCCCGGGGGGCAGTGATCCCAGCTCTGTCGCCCAGACATTTATTGAGCACGTACTCTGTGCCTGGTGCTGCGCCAGGTGCTCAGGGAAGAGAAGGGCACAGGCGCAGCTGAGCTCCAGCACTCTACTACCCCAGCCGGCACCCACGTGGATCCTATGACCTGCAGAAAACCTTACACCCCACAGCAAGACAAGCCACTCGGCTGCGAGGTGGGCCAGGCCTGAGCAGGCGTCGCCCCAAAGCAGACCCACACACAGCCAATGAGCGCGTGGAAAGACGCCGAGGTCCTTGACCTTGGAAACGCAGATCCAAACCTTAGCGAGGGGCCGCCTCACACACACTGGACGGCCATAAGCAAAAAGACGAGCCCTGCACGGGGGGGCGCGCGCCTGTCATCCCACCACTTGGGAGGCTGAGACAGGAGGATCGCAGGTTTGAGGCCAGCCTCAGCAACCTAGTGAGACTCTCAGCAACCTAGTGAGACCCCATTTCAAAAAAGGAATAAAAAATAGGCTAGGGGTGGAGCTCGGAGGTAGAATGCCCCTGGGTTCAATCCCTAGTATAAGAAAGAGAGAGAGAGGGAAAGAGAAGAAGGGACGAGGGAGGGAGGAACAGTAACAGCTGTTGGCAAGGATGTGGAGTACCTGCACCCCTCTTACACTGCTGGCACTGTGCGAACTCTGGAGTCCCTCAAAAGGTGAAACAGAGTCACCATAGGAGCCGGCGGGTCCACTCCCAGGAACACACGGAGAACTGAAAGCACACGTCCACACGGCACTGCGCGCTGTTCAGAGGCACTACTCCCGACGGCCAAACGGTAGACCGACCAAACGTCCAGCAGAGGGTGGGTAAACAAAACCTGGTCCAACCAAACCACGGAATATTACTCAGCCATAAAAGGGAGTGAAGCAAAAGCCCGGCGTGGTGGCACACGCCTGGAATCCCAGTCCTTGGGAGGCTGAGACAGGAGGATCACAGGTTTGAGGCCAGCCTCGGCAATTTAGTGAGACCCTCAGCAACTTAGTAAGACCCTGTTTCAAAATAAAAAGGGCTGGGGGTATAGCTTGGAAGTAGAATGCCCCTGGGTTCTAGCCCCAGAACCACACACACACACACACACACACAACCACGTGAATGAGCCTAGAAACAGCATGCTCAGGGAAAGGGGCAGACACAAAAGGACACACACTGTATAATTCCATTTACTTAAAATGTCAGAACGAGCAAGTCCACAGAGTCGACCTGTGGTTGTGGCACTAGGCGGGTGTGGAGACAGGGCTGCTCGAAGGTACGGTTTTCTTTTGGGGATGATAACAAATGGCCCCAAACCCTATTGTGGTGATAGCTGTACAACTTTTGAATACCCTAAAACCCACCAAATTGTACTTCTTGTTTGTTTGTTTGTTTTTGCGGAACAACCAACCCCAGGAGCCAGTGAATGCGGCCTTCTTTGGAAAGGGGTCCCTGCATATGTGACTAAGGTAGGAATCCTGAGTTCATCCTGGATTTAGGCTGAGCCCTCAATTCAGTGACAGGCATCTCTATAAGAAACAGAAAAGAGCCAGGCATGGTGGCATATGCCTGTAATCTTAGCAAGGCCCTCAACGACGTGGCAAGACTCTGTTTCCAAATAAGAAATTTAAAAAGGGGTTGGGGAGAGAGCTTAGAGGCAGAATGCCCCTGGATTCAATCCCTGGTATCGAAAGAGAGAGAGAAACGTAAAAGAGACAGAGGAGAGGCCACAGGACAACAGAGGCAGCAACATTGACGCTTGCTGGAAGACAGGCATTGTACTCGGAGATCTAGTCTATTTCTTTTTCTTTTTCACAGGGTCTCACTAAGTTACCATGTGCTGGTCTTGAACCTGCGATCCTCCTCCTGTCTCAGCCTCCCAAGCACTGGGATTTATAAGTGTGTGCCACCACACCTGACTTATTTAATCTTTTTTATTTTATTTTTTCATTTATTTTTGTGGCACTGGGGATTGAACTCAGGGGCATTCTACATCCCAGCTATACCCCCCCCAGCCCTACTTTATTTCTTATTTGGAAACAGGGTCTTGCTAGGTTGATGAGAGTCTCACTACTTGCTGAGGCTGTCCTCGAACCTGCGATCCTCCTGTCTCAGCCCCCCAAATACTGGGATTACAGGCATGCACCACCACGTCTGACTCTTCATCTTTTTAAAATGAAGCACAATAATAAATTCATGAGTCACTGGACCCAGAGTCTGAAAGACTCTACCTGAAGCAGCAATTCTCAGCCTGCTTTTATCAAAAACCCAGACCGGGCCACCCTCCTTGCAGTGCCTGGCTCAGGGGTCTCGGACGCGCCCCGGCACAGTCAGCGAGGGTTCCCCTGTGCAGAGACAGCTTTCTGATGAGCAGTCCTCCGCCTGAGCTGAACATCAGCCTCAGATGGAGAGTTCAAAAGGAATCTAAGCACCTGGCTGCACCTGGCTGACCTGGATCCACACCTGGGGGTGGGCCCAGGCATCGGCACTCTACAAACCACCCAGACAGTCACCGTGCACAGCTGAGAAGAAACTAGAGTCCCACAGCGGCACTGCCACACCGGAGCCACCCGGGCACCTCACAAACAGGCTGCGTCCTGCACGGAGCTGGGACTGCGCTTCCGACAGCCTCCCGGGGGCCTACATGGCCGCTGTCATGTGCAGCTGGGTTTAGGAGGTGCTAGCCAGGAGCTGTGGTTCCCAAAGTGGGGTTCCTGGACCAGCAGAGGCAGCATCGCCTGAAACTCTTTTTTGTTTATGTTTGTGTGTTGTAGAGCTAGGGATTGAACCCAGGGGCATTCTACCTCCAAGCTATACCCTCAGGTCTCCAGCAAAGCCAGCAACTTCCATCTTGGCACAGTGGTTGCCATGTCTGCCCTTTCAGACTTGACCGGGGCTCCCTGCTGCTTCCAGGGCACACAGAAGCTCGCCTGGGGCGGGTCCCCCAAGTCTGGCCGCAGAGACCCCTCATCCTCGCACATGTCCCAGGCTTGCGTCCCTGTCCAGGTGGCTTGTTCTTTTGGGAATGAGAACACATTCTTGTATTTAATTTGTTCTTCATTCTCCATTGCAGCAAACAGCAGACAGCCAGCGCTCAGCAAGTACTCACAGCTCGACTCTGAGGCTGGGCCTGAGCTTCCCTGTCCTGGTGTCTCGAGCAGCCAGGAAGTCTGCGAGGGCTTCTCAATGACCAAACACATCCCACGAGGAAGGGCAGCAGCAGCGGCGGTGAGGATGCGGGTGACCAAAGGCTGCGTATGTCCCTGCTCGTCCTTTCAACACCGCGAGAAATGCCACTCACTCGACAGTGGTCCTCTGGTCACAACTGCTGCAGGCCACTAGAACATCACCTCTCCAGCATTCACTCAATTCAACACCACCGTCTTCTTCGTGTAATGCCCGCTGTCTTTCAGGAGCAATGACACAGCCAGTAACAAAATAAATTGAAGGCCGGGCATGGGGGTGCATGCCTGGAATCTCAGCACTTGGGAGGCTGAGACAGGAGGATTGCAGGTTCGAGGTCAGCCTCAGCTACTTAGCGAGACCGTTTCAAAATAAAGAATAAGCCGGGCGTGGTGGCGCACACTTGTAATCCCAGTACTTGGGAGACTGAGACTGGAGGATCTGGGTTTGCAGCCAGCCTCAGCTACTTAGTGAGGCCCTCCGCAACTTAGTGAGACCCTGTTTCAAAATAAAGAATAAAAAATAGGGCCGGGGGTGTAGCTCGGAGGTAGAACACCGTGTGGCTCAGAGGGAGAACACTCCTGGGTTCAATCACTAGTATCTCTCTCTCTCTCTCTCTCTCACATACACACACAAATCAGAGCTATAAAGGGATACTTTTTTTTTTTTGCGGTACCGGGGATTGAACCCAGGGGCGTTCTACCTCCGCGCTACACCCCCGACCCTATTTTTTATACTTTATTTTGAAACCGTGTCTCACAAAGTTGCGGAGGGCCTCACTAAGGAGAGAGAGAGAGAGAGAGAGAGAGAGAAGGAGAGAGAGAAGAGAGAAAGAGAGCTGAGGCTGGCCGCGAACCCGGATCCTCCGGTCTCCACCTCCCAAAGTACTGGGATTACAAGTGTGCGCCACCACGCCTGGCGCTAAAGGGATACTTTAAAGAGAGGTCTAAAATGAGTCCAGCCCACTGACATCGGTGTAGACATCGCAGGAAAACACTTCCCCCTAGCTGTCCACATCCAAGTCTTGTGGTACAAAGGACATGTAAGTGACCGTGGTACGCGACACTGCCGGACACTATTGCACTGATTTGCACAGCTCATTCATTCCACAAATATTCATGGGTGACCACTATGTGCCCGCAGTATTTTAGTTGCTGGTCACACAGCAGGGACCGGGCTGGACACATCCCTTCCTGCCTGCGGCGTGCACTCTAGGCCACCGTCCAACAGACCTTCCTGGAATGATGGAAATCCAGCTTCTGCGCTGCCCACTGTGGCGGCCAGTCATCCCAGGAGGCCACTGGGCACCTGAGACGGGTCCTGCGCAATCCAAGAGCTGACTTCTTCGATTTTACCTCCCTTTAATTAATTTAAACTTGAATTCGAGCCTCGGGTTGGGCAGAGTTGGTCTAGACGATGATCCATCCCACTGCTGCCGACTTAAAGAGGAGCAGGTGACCCAGCGCCTCTTCTCTGGCTGCCGCAGGCACAACCTTCCCGCGCCTCCTGGGGCTGCGCACCTGTCACGCCACGGGAGCCGAGCACACCCTACACTGCAGAGCAGTTCCGCAAGTCTTTCTAGTCCCACCCCAAACCTGCCTCCGAGGCCGGAGCTGCTCCTTCCACCCACCAGGAGATGGCGCGGCACCTGGGAGGCGCGCCGCTTCTTTGCAAAGAATGACAGGCTGGGGGCGAAGGCACCCCGAGGGGCGGTGCTTCTCGGAGCGTGGAACCTACACACTGGCGAGCGGGGCCGCGCGCGCGTGCGGGAGAGTCGGGGCCAGGTGGTCCCTGGAGAGGAGAAGTGGTTTGGCTGGAGCAGGTAACCTGCAAGGAACCCGAGCCAGCCCCGGCGGGGCGGCCCAGGCCGCGGGAGCGCTGTCCGTGGTGCTGAAGAGCCCGCCTGGCTCCTCTGCGCCACGGCTTGAACCAAAGCCAGGACCCCCACGCAGGCTGCACCAACCGCGGCCTCAAACCGCACAAAACTGGGGGCAGCTGGCCCACGGGGCGGGGAGGGGCTACCGTGGAAAACGTACACCAACCTCCTCCTGTACTCACAAACCGAAATGTCTTTTTGTCATTTAAGGACATAGAGAGCCTTCCGTACAAAATCACTAGCTCATGATGGATATCTAGTTGTATTGAAAGTTGAGGGGGCCTGGGGAAACTGAGGAAGAAAAGGGCCATCGGGGAACAGCCAAGGTTGCTGCCCCCACCCTTTCCACCACCACCATTCTCCCAGGCCTTCCTCTCTGCAGTCCTCGGAGGGGGCCGGAGCCCTCTTCCACCTCCCGGCAGCGTCCACCAGAGCTCCTGGCTTGCAGCTTCCTGGGGGTGCCGACCCGCACTTCCTCAGAGCTCCCAGCATAACGCCACTGCGTTTGGAGAGGGAACGCTCCTCACCGACTCTCTTTCCCAGCTATAATTGGCAACAAAGAACTAGTCATTTGTTTTTCCTTCTCCCTTCACCTCATGGAGTCTTTCGACACCCCAACCCCCAGGAGCTGAGAAAGAATCTCTGAGAAGATGCCTCTGGCTCCCTTTTCTGTAGTTTCTGAAATGAGCTTCCAGCACATTTCAGAGGTCTGCGTCGAGGGGCCTGCTTCCTCCTGGCCTGGGCATCTGCATTTTTAAAAGGACACTTTTGCCGGGTGTGGTGGCACACGCTTGTAATCCCAGTACTTTGGGAGGTGGAGACCGGAGGATCCGGGTTCGCGGCCAGCCTCAGTGCTCTCTCTCTCTCTCTCTCTCTCTCTCTGTCTCCTTAGTGAGGCCCTCTGCAACTTCGTGAGACCCGGTTTCAAAATAAAGTATAAAAAATAGGGCCGGGGGTGTAGCACGGAGGTAGAATGCCCCTGGGTTCAATCCCTGGTACCGCAAAAAAAAGGACACTTTTACATCATCACACTTAAGCACCAGAAACCTGTCCAATGGATGAGGAGGTGGCTTTTCCCTTGGCAAGGCACATGACAAATGCATGTTTAAGCCGGGCATGGTGGTGCACGCCTATAATCCCAGTGCTTGGGAGGCTGAGACAGGAGGATTGCAGGTTTGAGGACAGCCTCAGCAATTAGCGAGGCCCCCTGCAACTTAGACCCTGTTTCAAAACAAAAAGGGGGTCTATCTCAGAGGTAGGACGCCCCTGGGTTCAATCCCCAGTACCCCCATAAAACAAAACACAATCAATGTGTGTTTAAAATGGAAAAGGGACATACACACTGCGGCCCGTCACCTGAGCTCCCCACTCACGGGATGGCAGAGAGCAGAGCTGGAGGGTGCACATGGCTGTTTTGGGGGCTGGGGTAGAAACTGTCTCTGGGTGGCAGGTGTATTGTGCGCGTGTGCACGCACAGGCGCCTGGATGGATCTGAGTTCTGGCTGTGGGTGTGTGTGATTTGTGGGGGCTGAGGAATCTGGGCCGGTGAACGGGACCTGCGTACGAGGGGGAGAGGCCGGGGCGTGAGATGACTCATCTCTCTCAGGGTGGGGGAGGGCTATTCCGAGGGGGGTACTTTTGGTCTAAGGGGTTCTGCATCCATAGCACCCAAGAGACACGGTTACCTGTGCAGCAGAGCGCAGGGGTCCAGCAGGTGCAGAAGGGTCAGGCACCTCAGGGCCCACAGGGGCTGGCGAGGGCAAGGGGCTGCATGTCTGCACATGGGCACTTGCCTGCAACTCTGGGTCCTGCACCCCAGAAGGAAGGACAGATGCAGAAGAGGAGAGAACCAGAGGCATTCCTGCACCAGGGAATTTACAGAGCCATGGGTCAAGTAAAAGCACAGGTTCTGGAAGTGCCGTCCTGAGCGCGGATCCTGGTTCCACCCACAGCTCCTGGGCTCGGAACCTCAGTTTCCCAGCATGCGGAATGGGGACGGTGGGAGAGGTGTGAGTCAAGCGTGTCGTTCATGTACTGCCGGCCACACGCTGGCACACAGAGTCTGATATTGCCACTTGTTACTATCTGCATGATCATCGGTGCCATGCCTGGCTACTAGTTCCACTAATGGCTGTTGTCAGAGACGCCCACGGCTGGTGAACTCTAATGATAATAATGAACGCTTACTGTATCCCTGGCCTGGCCACGTACTGCATTCTCAGTTAATAATCCTCATCCTCTTTACAGTATTATCACCAACCCTTTGGAAAGATGAAGAAATAGGACTCAGAGAGGTGAAGTAACCTGCCCAAGGTCACAAAGTGGTGCGATGGCAGGGCCAGGATTCAGGCTGGCTGGTAAACTCTGAGCAAGTGTGTGCCCCTGCCACCCCATGGCCCAGGCCTCCCATCAAGAGCAAGGCCTGCCTGTGCCCGGGGGAGGCTGAGCCGAAGGAGGAGTTGGCAGAAGAGTCCCCAGCTGAAATGGATTCCATACCAATTCCAGCTAAATGTAGAATACATTTGCTGCTCCTGCATTATTCATGAAAATCGCCGTTTCCCCAAGTCAGCACTGGGAGTTGGGCTAAAGTTCAGAAGCTTTGCAGAGGCCGGCCCCAAATCCCCACCTCCCATACAAAGGCAGAGGCGCAGGCGCTGGAACTGGTCTCTCCTGGGACTCCTCGCCACTGCCCACCAGGTGGAGGGGGAAGGCACCCAGGCCCCTGGCCTGCTCTGGCAGGTGGGCACACCCCACTGTGGATTGCAGACAGACTGCCCAGGTGCCTGAGTTCCCACCGGTCACCCCAGTCCTAAGGAGAAGCTGGGACCATGTTCGGAGCAGTGCCCCCAGACAACTGGGCCTGATCATCCCAGGCCAGAGGGTCAGTTCAGTTTCCCTCATGCTGTGTTGCAGCCAGGAGGGAGGGCAGGCCTGAAGGGCTCTGTGCACCTGCCTCGGAGAGTCGACAGGAGAGCTGAGAGCCACAGGCCTCTTGAGAGCTGTGGACAAACTGGGCTCCTTTCCGGCAGGGGAGGTGGGAGCAGGGGGCGTGGCCCAGGCGGGGGCCTCTGCCATCCCAGACTGGGGCCCAGAACCCAGGCTCCTGTGGACTCCTGGCCTCGCCTGCGAAACAGGCAGGATCAACAGGACATATCAGGAATCACTCCTGGGAATTGGACGCTGGTGGGGCTGGTCAGGTGGTGGCTAGAGAGCCTGATGCACTCAACCCTAGAAACCTTCTCGAATCAACATGTCAGACCTTGAGCTCACAGCCGGCCACGGCTCCCGATCCTCCCTCCCCTGAGAATCCCCAGGGAGTCACACCCTTCTTCCCAAACAGAAGCTCCATGAGGGTAAGAACTTTCACTCCAGCACCTGGTCACAGTAAGTGCTCAACAAATATCTGTTGAATGAAGGAAAGGCTTTCTCGGGCCACTGGAGAGAGATGTCTAGGGAGGGCAGGCAGGGCTGGGTGCATAACCTCATCCCCAAATTTTCCTGGGAGTTTCACAGAGGTGAAAAGGGGCCAGGACCCTCTCCTCCCCACGCACCCATGAGAGCTTGGCAGCTTTTCTGCCAGAAACAGGCTCCATTTGGAGCCCCTCTGTGCAGAGCAGTCTAACCAGAGCCCTGGGGGTGACAACAGCCCCGGGGCTCCCAAGGAGCCCAGCTGGGAGCGCCAAGCTGCTCGCCCGCCTTCTTCACCACCCACAACCGCTGCCCGGGTCTGGCCATGCCTGCGTGTGCAAGCATGCGCGCGCGCGCACACACACACACACACACACACACAGGCCCACGCCTGGGACCGAGGGACCGAGGGACCGAGGGAAGGCTGGCTGCTCCCTCCAGGCCCTCAGGGCCCCAGGGTCAGGGAAACTCTCCAACCTGCTCCTAGAGAAAGGCAGCAGCACGGTATGGCCCCCTGGGACCAGGCTGGGCACAGAGTCGACAGGCAGGAGCGTTATATAATTAACTGCCCAGACTCCGCCTCCTCTTTGGGTAATAAGGAACCCTGCCTTTCAGTTGCATAAGCCAAAATAATAATTACTCTCCAGCCTTCCGTCACTCCGGGATGTGGCCGGGGGCAGGTGCTCAGAGCTCTTCTTCCCCGGCCTCGGAGACCACACGCACACTCCTGATTTTTATTCCGGGCAGAAGCACAAGTCACTGCTGCGTCTCATTCCCTTCCCAGGCAGCCAGGCCGGAAAAATAACCGAGCCGCCCAGAGGGAGGCTCGGGAGCCACCTCGGGGAAGAGCTCCGGGCGGGGGAGGGGCGTGTGCTCCCCGGGGTTTGTTTGGGGTCTGGCTTCCGGGACGTTGGTGCTCCCTACTCTTGTGATGCAGCGGGGAGTGGGTACCTGGGTATCCAGGCAGGGGGCAGCTGCCAAGCCAGCTTCCTGCACAGAAACCATCTTACAGGCAGCAAGCGCCCTGGCTTCCGGCCCCGGCTCTGCCCGAGCGTGGTGGCATCTTAGAAGGAAGCACAGAGCAGCGATGCCCTGAACTAACAGTAGACATGGTTCAGTCACTGAAAGGCAAGATTGCTGGGCTTTTGCTGAACAGATGGGCCGCCCGCCCGCCCTCCCTCCGGCAGCCTGCCTCCCCAGCGCCAGCCCCTGTCCAACCGCCTAGAAGTTTACTGCCTTGCTGTTTGGGCTTAGCTTGGCGGCCCCCGCCTCTGGCGCGCCCAGGCTCCCTCTCCATTGGCTTGGGTGGATTGAGGACTGAGGGAGGCCCTGGGCACCGCAGGAAAACAAGAAGCCAAGCTGGCGCCTGACTCCGGGGGCGCCACGGGGGCAGCACCAAGTGAGGGGAGGGGTCCCCTGAAGCCCTCCTCCGCCCTCGGTGGGTCCCAGAGGTGGCGACGGTCCAGCCTGGCCTTGACAAGTCTCTGACCTGCTCTTGAGTGATGCACTTGGACTGGGCTGAGCGCAGCAGCCCCAGGCCTGGCTCTGCCGCCAGGCAGCCCCCAACACCCTTCCGCTGGCACTGGGGCACTGTCCCCCCACCGGGCCTGGGGCAACCTGTAGCCAGGGCCACTCGGGCCTCTGGGGAACCCAGGAGATGTCCCTGGCACCCACGGCCCAACTGGAGGGAGAGGCTCAACTTCCCTGGAGATGGGAGGAAGGGCCAAGCTTGGGGAGGGTCCCTCCTCCACCCCAGCCCCCTGCCCGAGCTCGCAGCACCTACCTCCATCCGAGTAGGTCTCCGTGCCATAGCCGTCCTGCAGCCCGTTGCTCCAGGTCCCTTCGTATTTGGCCCCGTGGCCCGTGCACTCCCGCACCCCGTAGCGCCCCTTAAATCCGTGCGTCCACTCGCCCTTGTACACCCACTTCCCCTTGCTCTCCAAGCCGATGCCGTGGCGCTTGCCCTGCGCCCAGGTGCCCTGGTACGTGTTGCCGCTGGGCCAGGTGTAGACGCCCAGCACCTCGAAGCCGTGGCTCCAGGAGCCGGTGTATTCTCCTTGGCCCTTGGGGCCGGTGCAGACGCCATGGCCGTGCGCCTTGCCGTCCTCCCAGCCTCCGCAGTAGGACCCTCCATCGTCAAAATTAAACCTACCCCCACTGGACATGCATGTAACGCGGTTTGCGAATCCAGCAAGCGGTGAAAAAAAAAAAAAAAAAAGAAACCACCAACAGACAGACAGACACACACGCAGGCGACCCGGAGCCCGGAGTCTCGCTCGGCTGGCTGGCTGGCTGGCTGGCGGCTGGTGGCTTTTTGTTTGGGTTCGCCCCGCTCGGGCTGGAGGCCGACGGCGAGCAGCGCGGCCCCGGAGCTGGGCTGGGAGTCAACGGGGGCGAGGATCCCCGTTCAGCGGCGCCGCGGAGCCCGGCCAGCGTCTCGCGCTCCCGCTGGAGACAGCACCGGCGGCGGCGGCGGCGGCGGGGGAGGGGCGGGGGGGCCGCGGCGCGGCTGGTGCCCGCGGCTGCACCTCGGGGCCTCGGCGCCCGGCTCAGGCCCGGGCCGCAGCCCCCCGCCCGCCGCGGCCGCGCTCCGGGCGCACGAAGGCGGCGGGCGGCGCGGGCGGGGGCAGCATGGCGCGGCCGCGGGCGCCGGCGGCGGCGGCGGCGGCAGCAGCAGCAGCAGCAATGCGGCGGGCTCGGGCTCGGGCTCGGGCTCGGGCTCGGGCTCGGGCTCGGGCTCGGGCGGCGGCGTGCGCTCCGGACCGGCGAGGCGCGCGCCCGCCCCCGGCCCGGCCGAGGACGCGCGCGGGGACCCCGGGCGCCCCGCCCCGGCCGCCCTCCCTCTCTCTCTCCCTCCCTCCCTGCTTGTCAACAGGGGGTGGAGGGGTCCAGCGGGCCGCCCCGGCCCCCTGCCCGGGACCCGGAGGGAAAGAGCAGGAACTGCGTAATGGGAAGGCGCCCAGCACCCGGGGCGCGCTCCGCCACCTCCCGGGGACCCGGGCGCCCCCAGCCCTGCCCGCGCCCCTGGCCCTGGCGTGCGCTCGGACCCGCGCCGCCCGCCCCTGACTTGACGGAGAGGCGCTGTGCAAACCACAGGTGGGTTTTTCCCCCTATGACAGATAACCCATCCTTCCTTCCTTCCTTCCTTCCTTCCTTCCTTCCTTCCCGGGCCTCTGGGGTCCGAGTGTGGGGGAGGAGCGCTCACCTCTGAACCCACGGATTTGGTGAATGCCTCCCCCCACCCACACACAGTAAATTAAGTCAAAGTCAGACCACATCAACATATCTTGGAGCAAAACCGCCCAAATCCCGTGCGCCCGGCCAACAGGTAGCCCCCCCTCCCCCGACTCTGGAAGCGGTAGTGATTTGGGGAGCAAAGTGGGTTGGACACTCTGGGTCACTAGGTCTCTCTCTCTCCACAAACTCTCACACCTCCTCCCTCCCCCCAGGAGGTGGTGTCCGGCACTTGGATCTGGGATCTTGATTTAAAACGCATTTCCTGGACCATAAATCCGCAGACAGAAGCCAGCGTCCCCAGCTCTCTGGGAACGCCCCTGGCGATGGCAGTGGACTGCGGAGGGGGCGGCAGGGACAGGGCTAACGGGAGTACAGGCCAGTGACAGGCCACCCTGCTCCCCTAGAGAGCCAGGAGTCTCCACTGGCCAATCGCAGGCCTGAGATTGAGCACAGGGAACCAGTTTCTCCGTTAGCCAGGGGCCCTGCCGGGGAGAATCACCTTTCACTAACAACCATCGCAAGATCTTCCTCTAGCACCTCAACCTCTCTCTCACCTTGGTACAAAGCCCCTTCCCTAAAGCCAGGAGACAGGAGGGTGGTGGCTCCTTGGCACAAAGCCCCTTCCCTAAAGCCAGGAGACAGGAGGGTGGTGGCCTCCTCCCAGCCCCAGGGACATCTGAGGAGCTTCGGCCTCTGTTTTGTGCAGTTGCGGTGGCTGGACACCTTTCAAGTCCCGTCTCAGGTTCCTCTAAATGCCCACAGGTACACTTGCCGGGTCCGGAACATCTTGGACTAGGTTGGCAGTTGCTCCTCAAAGCACCTGGGGCTCCTTACCTCCCACCCTGGGGTGCACCCATGTTTGTGGTTACCCACTTTCCTGGCCAACACTTGGTATGTATCAGACTTCTTATTTTGTCTCAATTTATTTTATTTTGACAGTCTAAATGGTTATGAAATAGCATCTCGGGGCTGTTTGGTGTAAATAAGAAATTATATATTGAGAATATATGGGCAAAAGGGCTCAAGCCTTGTCCTCAAAAGATTTAGGTTCAAATCCTGGCTTCAAGCCGGGCATGGTGGCGCACGCTTGTAATCTCAGTACTTGGGAGGCCGAGACAGGAGGATCGCAGGTTTGAGGACAGGCTCAGCAAGTAGTGAAACTCCCATCAACCTAGTGAGACCCTGTTTCAAACTGAACATAAAATAGGGCTGGGGGTGTAGCTCAGAGGTAGAATGCTCCTGGGCTCAATCCCCAGTACCACAAAACAAAACAAAAAAAATTCTGGCTTCAGGGCCTGCTAGCTGTGTGGCTTTGGGCAGCCACTGAATGTCTCTGAGCTCAGTGTTCTCATCTACAAGATGGGGGGTAGTAATAGTCCCCATCGGGTTGCCCTGAGAATTCAAGGAGCAGCCACCTAGCACCTAGCACCTGGCTAGGGTTTGGGGAGTGGGATGTAGGGCTGCTGTTACTAGGAGGCGTGGATTCCTACCCCGGGTGCCCCGCCCTCAGCCTGCTCCCCGCAGACTCCGTTGAAATAAACATTACCATCATTCTTTCTACACTCTACACTCTCTTTCTCCCATTTTATTTCCAACCCTTTTTTTTTTTTTTTTTTTTTGCTGATTCGGCAGCCCTTCCTCACACAAGCAGTGAATTGCAACTGAGCTCCCATTGGAAAATGGTGATTGGTTCCAAGCAATTACTGGTCAGCACCTTCTCCCCGCAGCCAGTGCGTACCCTTCCCCCTCGCCGTTCCTCCCTCCGGTCCTGTGGTCGGAGCCACCCCAGCAGCAACAGAGTCTATTCTCTGGAATGCGGATACCAGAGACATTTGTGCAATTGGGAAATCGTTCTCCCATAAAACAGGGCTGACAGTATTGATTTCATTTTGGAGAAAATTCTCCAAGGCTATAAACACAGTACCACCCAGCAATTTAAAAACAAACAAACAAACAAAAAAAACAGAGCGAGGAAAAACAACGGCAGCAACTGTACCCACACGCAGAGTGCCGTGGCTCCGTGCACCCGGGACTGGGATGCCACCTCCCCGCGGTGCTCCTTCACACCCCAGGTGGTGTGCAGAGTCTCTCCTTTTCTGTAAGCCCAGCGGGGGCCCACCTGGGGAGGTGCTGTGCCCTCGGCTCTTTGGCCCTGCAGCCGGTGCCTCTCTGGCCTCTGGTGTCCACCCTCGCTGCCTCTGCTGGACTGGGAAGCCTTCTGCTTACAGTGCGGGGGGCTCCCTGGCTCTTCTGTATAAGGCATGTCCCCCTTTCACCTCTCCTAGGCCTGTTTGTCTCCTTCAAAGAACTCAGCCACATCTACAGTTACCTGTGTTCACCGTGACGTGACGTGGTAGATTCCGGAGCCAGGTCTCCCATTCCACGCTCTCTCCTTCCCTCTGATGTTGACACACCTCCCTCTAAGACGTGGGCTCCACCTTCCCTCCTTCGAACCTGGGCTGGCCCCTGAGTACCACAGAAGTGACACAATATGACCTTAAAGGTCATCTCATAAGCAGCTTCTGCCTCACGCTCTTGGGACACTTGCACTTAGAAGAGTCACCATGCTGTAAGGAAGCCCAAGCAGCCATGGGTAGGCCAAAAAAGAGAGGGAAAAGGGGTCTCCAGCCCACAGCCCCAGCGGGACTCCCGACTACCAGCCAGCGCCCTCGCAAAACCATGCTAGCGCGCCATCTTGCAACCAGATCCTCCAGCCCCAGGCAGCCACCCCGGCTAGGGCCACTCAGAGCAGACAGCCCCCCCCATCACATCTTGTCATGATTTTAGCTTCTGGACAAAATTATTATTGTTGTTTGAAGCCAAGGACCACGCAAACTATAGTCTAGAAGCCAAATCTGGCCCGCTGCCTGTTTGTATAAATAAAGCTTTATTGGAGCACTGTGCCCATCCACCTACGGGGGCGTATAGTAACATTCACACTATGACAGCAGAGTTGAGTAGTTGCGACAGATACCAGATAGCCCATAAACCCTAAAATATTTACCTCCTTGTCTTTTACAGAAAGAGTTTGCCAAACCCTGTGTGTTGGTCTGCAAGGGCTGCCGTAACAAAGTCCCGCAGACTGGGGGCGTGGACAACAGACATTTTTTGCTCACAGTTCTGAAAGCTGGAAGCCCAAGATCAAGGTTCCAGCTGACTCGGTTTTTGGTGAGGGCCGTCCTCCTGGCTGGCAGGTGGCCGCCTTCTCCCTGTGTCAGGACCCGGTCCTGGGCCCCACAGTCTCTCTCTGGCTGGCTGCTGCCACAGGCTGGCTCTCTGCTGCAGTGTTCTCTTTCCAGCCTCACTCTTGCTCACCTGGACTCTTGGAGTCCTGGTTCCTGGAAGAGAGATTCAGCTGGGGCCAGGCATCCCCACCTGACCCAGTCAGCTGTGGTCAGGGAGTGTGGTCCCATCTGTGACAGCAGGAAGGGGGATGATCGGCATTTCTAGGCAAGTAGAGGGAGTACATTCTGAGCCAAAAGTTGGGATGTGTGGTCTTTCGATGAGACAGATTACTTGAAATTGAGAGTGGAAGAGCTCCGGGAAATGGTAGGAATCATTTCATCTTACTTAGCAAGAACTACCGCCACCCATGACCCCAGAGGGCCTGGTTGTTCAATTCAAGATGGTTATTCAACTTCAAGATGAAGACAATGATGAGAACACAGGTGGAGGAAGGGAGGAGGAAGAGGAGGATAATACCGAAGTGATTTGGAAGGATTAGCAAGAAGGAGAAAGGCTGTGATGGTGGTGGTGATGATGGTGGTGGTGATGATGGTGATAATGGTGTTGGTGGTGGTGATGATGGTGATGATGTTGATGGTGATGATGGTGGCGATGATGATGGTGATGATAGTGGTGATGATGAAGATAATGATAGTGGTGGTGGTGATGATGGTGTTGATGGTGGTGATGATGATGATGATGGTAGTGATAGTGGTGATGATGATAATGGTGTTGATGGTGGTAGTGATGATGGTGATGGTGTTGACAGTGATGATGGTGATGATGGTGGTGATGATGATGATGGTGATGATGGTGGTGATGATGAAGATAATGATGGTGGTGGTGGTGATGATAAAGATGATGATGGTGGTGGTAATGATGATGGTGGTGATGTTGATGGTGATGATGGTGGTGATGATGAAGATAATGATGGTGATGGTGATGATGGTGTTGATGGTGGTGATGACGATGATGGTAGTGATGATAGTGGTGGTGATGATGATAATGGTGTTGATGGTGGTAGTGATGATGGTGATGGTGTTGACAGTCATAGTGATGATGGTGGTGATTATGATGATGGTGATGATGGTGGTGATGATGAAGATGATGAAGATGATGATGATGGTGATGATGGTGGTGGTGGTGGTGGTGATGATGATGGTGGTGATGGTGATGGTATTGATGGTGATGATGGTGGTGATGATGAAGATAATGATGGTGATGGTGATGATGGTGATGACGATGATGGTAGTGATGATAGTGGTGGTGATGATGATAATGGTGTTGATGGTGGTAATGATGATGGTGATGGTGTTGACAGTCATGATGGTGATGGTGGTGGTGATGATGATGATGGTGATGATGGTGGTGATGATGAAGATAATGATGGTGGTGGTGGTGATGATGGTGGTGATGGTGGTGATGATAAAGATAATGATTCCAGGTGTGGTGGTGCATGCTTGTAATCCCAGTCCTTGGGAGGTTGAGACCAGAGGATCCAGGTTCGTGGCCAGCCTCAGCTACTTAGTAAGACCTTTGCAACTTAGTAAGTGAGACCTTTGCAACTTAGTAAGACCCTGTTTCAAAATAAAGAATAAAAAATAGGGCTGGGGATGTAACTTGGAGGTAGAGTGCCCCTGGGTTCAATCCCCAGTACTGCAAATAAAATAAAATAAAGATAATGATGATGATAATGATGGTGGTGCTATGGTTTGGGTATGACTTGGTGTGTCCCCCAAGGCTTCATATGTTTAAATTTAATTCCCCTTGTGAGGTATTAAGAGGGTAGAAATTTAATCCAACTTGATGTTGAGAGGTGCAGCCTTTAGGAAATGATTAGGATTAGATGAGGTCATTAGAGTGAAGCCCCAGGATTGAATCCTGGTGGCTTTATAAGAAAAGGGAGAGAGACCATAAGAGATACACACATAGCCAGGCATGGTGGTGCACACCTATAATCCCAGTACTTAGGAGGCTGAGACAGGAGGGTCACAGGTTTGAGGCCAGTCTCAGCAACTTAGACCCTCAGCAATTTAGTGAGACCCTGTTTCAAAATAAAAAAATAAAAAGGGCTGGGGGTGTAGCTCAGCAGTAGAATGTCCGTGGGTTTAATCCCCAGTACTAAAAGAAGAAGAAAAAGGAGAAGAAGACAGAGATACACACGTACACACGCACTCCCTATCTCTTGCCATGTGATGCCCTAGGCCACCTCGAGACTCTGCCAGTAAGAAGGCCAAATGAGCCCTCAACCTTGGACCTTCAGAACCATGGGGCAAAATAAACATCTTCTTTATAAAGTAGCCTGCCTCAGGTGTTTCATTATAGTAACATAAAATGGACTAAGATGTGATGAGGGTGGTGATGGTGGTATTGATGGTGGTGGTGGTGATAATTAAACATAATCAGCACCCCGAAACCCACTGAGTGCCTCTCCAATAGTAACCCTCTCCTTCTCCCTGATGGAACTGTCCACCTTAATTTATAATCATCATTACTTATCTTCATAGTTTTACCACCTGTGTCTAAGTACCATGCTTCAATTGCTCCTGCTTCTGAGCCTCCCATGACTGGATTTGTGCTTTATGCATTGCTTTTGCCCAGCATTGGGCTCAAGACCCATCTGTGTGGCTGTGTCTCTGGGTTCGTTGGTTCTCTTCATTGTATAATAATATTCCACTCTGTGAATATACCATTGTATAATGTTCTTCACTGTATAATATTCCCTTCTGTGACTATACCAAATATGACTGGTCCTTTCCACTGTTAGTAGACATTTAGGTTATTTCTAGTTTGTGGTTGTATTAGTAGCTTCTCATCACTATCACACACTACCTGAAGCAGCTAATGTTATGAAGAGAAAAGATTGATTTTGCTCCCCGTTTTGGAGGTTCACGGGCATGGCGCCCACATGGGCTCGGTTGTGGCGTGGCTCTCCCTCGCAGCTGTGTCACCTCATGGCAGAGGCATGTGTGTATGGAAAGCCTACAATGCCAGACAGGAAATCAGAGAGGGAGAGAGAGAGACTGGATTCCCACAGCGCCCTCCAACGGCATGGCCCCATGGCCCCAGGACCTTCCCCACCTCCCGACAGTACCAGCTGGGGTCTGAGCCTTCCGTCACATTGGACGCTCGGGGCCAAGACCATATTCGAGCTGCACTGGTGGGTTGAATCCAAGTCCTTCCGCTCTCGTGTGTGTATTCCGGGATGTGCACAGGCCTTTGCTCCGAGCGCTGCCTCATGCTCATAACTCGCCTTGCACACCCTCGTCAGGGACCCCAGGCCAAGTCCAGTGTCTTCGCTAAGCCTTGACAGCACCCTGTGCCCTCAGTATGGCGCATGTTACTCTACCAGGTAATTACCTTATTTTTTTTAATTTTGCTTGTTTGTTTTTGTACTGGGGATTGAGCCCAGAGGCATTCTACTTCTGAGATACATCCCCAGCCCTTCTTATTTTGAAACAGGTTCTTGCTGAGTTGCTGAGGCTGACCTCAAACCTGCAATCCTCCTGTCTCAGCCTCCCAAGTATACTGGGATTACAGGTGTGCCCCACCATGCCATGTGATTACCTCTTCATTCACGTCTCACCCACCGGCACGGGGAGCCAGGTCGCTGCCGGGTAGGACCCGCCAGCTTCTCTTCTCCCCCTCGGTACTGGGCACCACGTCTGGGGCAGAGGAAGCAGTCGTTGTATTTTGTCTAAATGTCAGAGGAGCAAAGGAATAGATGAACGCACAGTCTGTGATCCCACGGCGTTTGTTGAGTGAAATCTTGCTGCCTGAAGCGCAGGGCGCAGCCCGAAGGTGCTTCGGAGACTCTCAGCCGCAGCTGTCCTCATCTACATCTTGACCTTGTTCGACACCAGCTGAGATCACCAGCACGGCACTTGGGGACACAGCCTCTGGCTGCGGGGACAGTTACAGCGGCCCCCCTCGCCCTTCCTGCTCAGCAGATGGTGTGTGTCGAACACATCAAGACGTCCAAAGAAACGCTTCCCTGTCGGATCGCTTTTATTTATCCCCTCCTCCTTGTCTGCCTCCCAGGGCTAATAAGTGTGATTAGACCTCATTAGAACGAGGCAGCCAGCGGTTTCCTTGCGCCGCTCTCTTATCTGCTGTGTATCCGATTCGCCCAGCCCCGTGGAAGATTACAGAGCAGGTGGGCGGCAGGAGGAGGCTGGGGAATCTGCGGGCTCATGGAAGATGCTGGAAGTCATAGAGTGTGGGAGGGGGCTGTGGGAGGGGGGCTCACTGCCACGTGGGGGGAATCCAAGGGTCCCTGCCCAGTGAGGGTGGGGAGGTGAATGCACGGGGGGCCCTGGCCAGTGTAGACCGGCTCCATTAGCACACAGGCCTGAGTTCTCACATGTGCCAGCACGGTGGGGCTCCTCAGTGCTCCGTGGCCTTGGGATGACATCCAGGCCCCTCAACACGAGTCCCAGGGCCCTCCTGACCCAGTGTCTGCCAGCCCCGCCGCCCCGCCTGCCTCCCTCCAGTTCCTATAACCCCGGCTACATTATGGTTGTGTGTGTGTGTGTGTGTGTGTGTGTGTGTGTTACTTGAGATTGAACTCAGGGGCATTCTATCTCCGAGGCCCACCCACCCTCACTTTTTTATTTTTTTGTTTTGAAACAGGGTCTCACTAGGTTATGGAGAGTCTCGCTCTGTTGCCGAGGCTGGCCTCAAACCTGCGATCTCCTATCTCAGCCTCCCAAGTACCAGGATCACAGGTGTGCGCCACCACCTCTGGCTAGTGGTATATTCTTTCCGGTCTCCACTTGGTAACCCCTTCCTCCAGGAAGGCTGCCTGGTCCCCACACCCTCCAAGGTGAGGGTGGGTACTCCTACCCAGTGCTCCCACGGCCCAGGGCCACCCAAATCATAGCACGTGGCACGCTGCGGCCTGGGCTGGGTGCACGTTTGCTGCTCGGTGCTGAAGGGCAGAGACTGGGCAGTGTTCACCTCTAATCCCAATGCTGTGTCTGTGCATACTAGGTGCTCAATAAATGTGTTTGGGTGAGGAGTGGATGAATAAGGCGACCAAGTTCTGTCCCCCTGTCCCCTCGGAGCACTGAGGGGTAATGAGGGACGGGGACAGCTCCCGTCCTCTGACCTCTCCCACACCTGGTCTCCTGCCTAGCCACGCAGGAGGGCCTCCCTCTTCTCGTTCCCAGCGCCTGCCTCCCATGCCAGCTTGAGCCACACTGGACAGAGGTGCCAGGACCCACTCCCTTGGGGCAACAGCGTCCCCCTCTCTTCTCAGCCCGTGGTTAGAAGGGCTTCGCCAAGCTGCTGACAGCCAGCTGCAGACCGAGGCCAGCCGGCCAGGTCTGCTCCGACCCTACCCACTTACCAAAGTAGAGACGCCGACAAACCTCTTTGCCTAA
The DNA here is from genome assembly GCA_004027185.1 of Glis glis. Classification (NCBI taxonomy): domain Eukaryota; kingdom Metazoa; phylum Chordata; class Mammalia; order Rodentia; family Gliridae; genus Glis; species Glis glis. The sequence continues at coordinate 1,883 of PVJS01030454.1, read as the reverse complement.
ATCCCTTCGAGTTGAGTTTTCTGGCATTTGAAAGGGATCTTTTTTTTTTTTTTTTGCGGTACCGGGGATTGAACCGAGGGTCATTTTACCTCCGAGCTACACCCCCAGCCCTATTTTTTATCCTCTATTTTGAAACCAGGTCTCACAAGGTTGCGGAGGGCCTCACTAAGTAGCTGAGGCTGGCCGCGAATCGGATCATCCAGTCTCCGCCTCCCAAGTACTGGGATTACAAGCCTGCGCCACCACGCCCGGCTGGAAGGGATCTTTGAGCTGGGCATGGTGGTGCACGCCTGTAATCCCAGAACTTGGGAGGCTGAGAGAGGAGGATCACAGGTTTGAGGCCAGCTCTGGGTAACTTAGGAGACCCCATTTCAAAATAAAAATAGGGCTGTAGGGTGTAGCTCAGAGGTAAAATGCCCTTGGGTTCAATCCCCAGTAAAACACACACACATACACACACACACACACACACACACACACACACACACACGAGATCTTTGAGGGGAAAAACTAGCTTTAATGAGATGCAATTCATGTGTCATCCAATTCGCTCATCCTCCTGGAGCAGTAACTCCCGCTGCCCCTCCCAGCCCCGGCCACACGGATCTACTTCCTGTTCCCACGGGTGTGCGGTGTCTGGACACTGTGCATAAACAGAGCCACATGGGATGCGGCCCTTTGGGTCTGGCTTCTGTCCCTTGGCGTCATGTTTTTAGGGTCCCTCCACGTGGTAGCGTGCACCAGAGCGTCGCTCCTTTTTACGGCTGAGTACTATCCCCTTGCGTGGGGAGGCCACGTTTTATTTACCCACTCATCGTGGGTAGACATTGGGGTGCCTCCATTTTGAGGCTATTATGAAGATACGTGTGCAAGTTTTTGGATGGAGACGCATTTTTAATCTGTTTGGTGTGTGCCTAGGGATGGAATAGCTGGGTCACGTGGTGACTGTTTCCACCTGTTTATTTATTTATTTATTTTTTTGCTTTGAGACCAGGTGCTTTGAGCGGGTCTTCCGGTGCGTATCGCCCGTTTGTGTATCCTCTTTGGAGAAATGTCTGTTTATCACTTCGACGTTAGGTACGTACCTGAGAATACCAGTACCAGTCTCAGTATCATATGGGGAAGGGGAGGGAGCCGGGGGAAGCTCCCCAAGTACTGTGTGCCTGTGTGTCAGTGTCACCCTGAACTACATTATGATGCGAGACTACAATCCACCAATAAAAGTATATAAAATAAATCAATAAATAATAAACCAAAAAAGAAATGTCTGTTTATTTTTATTTATTTATTTATTTTTACGGTACTAGGGATTGATCCTAGGGGTGTTCTGCCTCCAAGATACACCCCCAGTTCTTTTTTATTTGCATTTTTAATTATTTATTTATTTGTTTATTTATTTATTTATTTATTTTTGCGTTACTGGGGATTGAACCCAGGGGCATTCTACCTCCGAGCTATACCCCCAGCCCTATTTTTTATTCTTTATTTTGAAACAGGGTTGTAATGGTACGTTTACTTCACATGCTTTTGGGAATTAAATGAGTTAGCATATGGACACCTTTTTTTTTTTAATTCCCAAAAGCATGTGACGTAAACAGGGTCTCACTAAGTTGCTGAGAGTCTCGCTGAGTTCCCAAGGCTGGCTTCAAACCTGTGATCCTCCTGTCTCAGCCTCCCAAGTACTGGGATTACAAGCGTGCACCACACGCCTGGATTTTTGCATTTTTTATTTTAAAACAGGGTCTTGCTAAGGGTCTCCCTAAATTGCTGAGGGTCTCCCTAAGTTGCTGAGGCTGGCCTCAAGCCTGTGATCCTCCTGTCTCAGTCTCCCAAGTACTGGGATTACAGGTGATATGTCTGTTTTTTTTTTTTTTTTTTTTTTT
>PVJS01030453.1:0-24082 GCA_004027185.1 Glis glis | reverse complement strand
TGTCCCTGGGTTCAATCCCCAGTACCAACACACACACACACACACACACACACACACACACACACGCTGCCCCTGGGTTCAATCCCCAGTACCAACACACACACACACGCGTGCACTCACGGGTACACACACACACCCACACACCAAAAAAGTTACTTGGATTAGCTCTTTGAAATCCTCACAATACCCTGTGTATTGAAACAGGAGCTCAGACCAAATCTGCGCATACCCGCTCCTCTGTGTATTGTCTGTGGCCACTTTCATGCTACAATGGTAAAGAGACTATATGACCTACAAAGTCAAACTGCTTCCTCTCTAGTCCTTTTCAGAAAAAGCTTGCCAAAGCCTATGATAGGTATTATTCCCATTTTATAGGTAAGAAAATAGAAATTTTCAAAGGTATGTGGTTTACTAAATCACAGAATGCCAGTTTTCGGTTACAAAGGCAAACATCTACAGAGCGGTCCCCTTCTACGATGACAGGTCTGGCAGCCCCTGCTCCTGGCCACTTACGAGCTTTTGTAAGTGCTTGATAAGTGAATGAATATGGATGATTTTCTCGCTCCCATGATCCTCCTGATGAGGTAGAATAGAAAAGATAGAAATATTAGGCAGAAAGGAGACATTGGGAAAATAGAGATTTAAAATTTTTAAAGTTCATAATCTAACTCCACCCTATAGGGTGCATTCAGTCAGGCAGAAGCCTTAATGAATCCATACCCTTAATCACAATGGCTCCTCTCCACACCTGAGATGCTTAATGTAAATAGGGTGGGTGAGGAGGACAAAGGCCAGACCCCCACTGCCTATCTGTTGCCAGGGAAACAGGACTAAGAGGAAGTCCTGCCCTCTCCTGTGCGACCCTACCTACCCCTCCTATAAAGAACCGCGAAAGCACAGGGACGCTCTCTTGCTCACCTGGATGGATGGACGCGCTCAGGGAGACTCGCTTTCCCTTTCTTAGATGACCCCCAACCTGTATCCCCGCCTTTCTTAGTTAACCCCCAACCTGTATCCCCACCTTTTAAGTTAATTAAAAACCTTTGCCTTTTTCTGATGGCACGTGTTGAAATTCTTATTCATCATGGAAGCCAAGGACCCCATCAGAATTAGCTGTTTCCCCATGACACTCCTTTGTAAAACAGAGGCCTCCCCGTCCCTCTCTGCTCTTAGTCCCGCCTGGTTCTGTCCTCCGCAGGCAAGGGTATTACAGTGGTGACCTTGTGGCTTCTCACCAAATGAAGAACACGAGAGACCCGTCAGTTTTTGGTATCTTCCACTGTAAAATTCCTAGAGGGAGCTTCATTTTCTTCATGGGAGAGTTAGGGCAGTAAATTTGCAGGGGCCGAGCCGGCTAACAGGAAACCCTTCATGATGGCTGAGAAATCACTCTGTGAGCTGAACCATAAAGGGATAGAATGAAACGGCAGCCCTGGTAGACCCCTTAGAACCGAACGCCGAGGTTATCTTTTTCCAACTGCTGTGAGCTGAGAAGCGGTTCCCAGGACAGCACTGTGTAACCTGACAACATTCCCTTGTAAAAGTGATTCTTTGAGGGGAAGTCAGGAGTTTCATTCCTGAAAGCCCATCCAGCTGCTTCCTAGATTCATCCGGAATGTGGGCCCAATGCTCTCAAGTTCACTCCCGTACTTAGGAACCGAGCTGGGAACCTAGTCCAGATTGTTTGACCCCAACGTTTGTGTTCTTGAACATGCTTCCTACTCCCTCCTTACACAGATATCCAGGATTCTGTATATCTTGACATTCTATAGATGATGTTATATGTGCACATGTAATTGTCTGGCCATTAGCTGCAAGAGTACTGTAGGATCAGGGGTGGTGGCACATGCCTGTAATCCCAGTACTTAGGAGGCTGAGACAGGAGGATCCCAAGTTTGCGGCCAGCCTCAGCAACTTAGTGAGGTCCTCCGCAACTTAGTGAGACCCTGTTTCAAAACAAAACAAACAAAACAAAACAAAACAAAACAAGACAAGACAAAACAAAACAAAACAAATAGGTCTGGGGGTATAGCTCAAAGGTAGAATACCCCTGGGTTCAATCCCCAGTACCAGTAAATAAGTAAATACATAAATAGTACTGTAGGAAGAGAATCCACCTCTCCATCTCTTTCTCCCAGGTCTTCTAAAGATAACTTCCTGAACTTTCAAAGTGAATCCTTGAATCTAATCAGGACTACTAGACCCCTAAGCAAAAATGTCTAACATCCTTTCCTTGTTCTTCGTTAAAAGATGATTGGCTCTCAAAAATGACTAGCGAATGGTGTACACATGAATGAATGATGCAGTGAATGAATGATGCAGTGAATGAATGAAGGAAGAAATCAGTCTCCACCCTCTTGACAACTTAAGGATCTTGGGGCAAGGTCTGTGTTCCTGATGAAAAAAGAGGTAGGTGGCAGGTTTCTTAAGGCTTGAGTACTCAAATTAGGTGCACAAAGGACAGAACTGTTCCTTTAACAAAGGCCAAGAGTGCACAGAGAATTGCTTGCTGTCGCACGGGGTGGGGTTGAGGGGGGGGGGTGACACACAAGGCCACAACACCGGCCTCCAGAGATGAGGTTCAGGCGTGGAAATCAGTGGGCCCAGGTAGCTTCACCTGGGGTTTTGGCCAGTTCCTGATACATAGAAAGAAAAAGCCCAAGACGCCCTTTCTTGAAGAGAAATGAAATGCAAGGTCCAGGTGGAGGCTTGGAAAGGGTTAAATGTAGAGTTCCTGGCAGCTGGCCGATGTAACCCGATCCCTCTCAGCAGTAGCTTTTTAAACCTGGGCTTTAAAACCCGGGAACCTGGAGGAAGCCCAGACGCTGGGCTGGTTTTACTGGTCTCCCCTCTCCGTTTAGAAAGCCCGGTTTCTCCTAGAGCTGGTAGGTCTTTGGCGGTGTGAGTTACTTCTGTGTATTGCTCCGTTCATCCATATTATGTTGAGTTTTACTAGCTGCATTCTCAGTTGGTCCTGGTCTCCAATAATAGGGTAAGTTGAGAGGGCAACAAAAGATGTTATAAAAGCAGGGACTATTTTAATGAGACAATTCTGTCAGCCTAACGGTGTTCTGACACAATGTCATGCAATTCTTTCTCTAGAACTTTTCAAACCATTAATCCAGGGACAGGAAACTTGTCCCCAACCTACAGAGAGCCACTGCTTGATTTAGTTGATGCAGCTTTTTATTTATTGGTACTAGGGATTGAACCCAGGGGCATTCTACCCCCGAGCTATACCCCCAGCCCTTTTTTATTTTTCATTTTGAAACAAGGTCTTGCTAGGTTGCTGAGAGTCTTGCTACATTGCTGAGACTGTCCTCCAACCTGCGATCCTCCTGTCTCAGCCTCCCAAATACTGGGATTACAGGAGTACACCACCACGCCCTGCTAGTTGATGCAACTTAATTTAGGTTTGGGGAAAATTTGGGCAAACCCCTAGCTCAGCAGAGCTCTGAATGCAAACAGCTAGAGACAAATCAGAAAGTCAACCAGACCTCAACCTAACCACACCTCACCTCAATTTCGCTTTATCTTACCAAGACTGAGAGCAAACACAGTCTTCACCTGCAAGAAGTGTCCTATTACAAGGACAGAACCCACCGCATGTGTCCTACGGGCAGTGCCTGGCATGGGCAGTGAGCGCTGCAGGAGTTAGAAGACAGAGTCATAGGGGTTCCGGGCAGTCCCAAGAGCTCCATGGAAGGGAAGGGTCTGGAACTCTATTTTGCAGGAAGAGGACTTAGTGGAGGGGAGAAGGGTACGGAGGAGAGTAATCTGAGGGGAGGTTTGGAAGCAGGACTCTGGTTGTCGTGTTTCTACTGATAGGGTCTTTTCTTCTTTCAAAGATAAAGAAAAGAAATGGATGGATGAATGTAGTTGGAACAAAAGATTGGTTTGGGGAGTTGCCCAAGATTAGGCTGAAAAAGCAAGAAGGAGGTGGTTTCAGGGCGTGGTGGCTCACACCTGTGGTCTCAGTACTTGGGAAGCTGAGATGGGAGGATCTCAGGTTCAAGGCCAGCTTCAGTAACTTAGTGAGGCCCAGGCAACTTAGTGAGACCCTGTTTCAAAATAAGAAATAAAATCGGGCTGAGGGTATAGCTTGGAGGTAGAGGTAGAATGTCTCTGGGTTCAACCTCTAGTACAAAAAAAAAAAAAAAGGAGGAGGAAGCAATTATTGAAGGGTCTTAGGTCTTTGAAAAGCAGACAAGGCTAGGAGCAGATATGTGGAGGTGGTGCACTACCTTCATTCCTTATTTTCTTCTAGGCTTCTTTATCTAGACATCTTCATCTGTCTGATGGGGAGCAGAGAGTATATTTTGGAAAAAAAATTGTAGCAAGTGTTAAACTCAGGAAGCATGGTGTTCTAGGGCCACTGGGTGCAAATACTAATGTAGAGAAAAGAAATAAGGTAACAATTCAAATTATTTCTGTATGGAAATTTAAATAAAGAAGCAATGTTGCTGGGTGTGGCGGCACATGCCTGTAATCCCAGTACTTAGGAGGCTAAGACAGGCTGTTCGAGGACAGCCTCAGCAAGTAGTGAGACTCTCAGCAACCTAGTGAGACCCTGTTTCAAAAAAAAAAAAATTGGGCTGGGGGTGTAGCTCAGAGGTGGAGTGCTCCTGGGTTCAATCCCCAGTACCACACACACACAAAACCCCATAAAACTCTAGCAATTTCAGCACCCTGACAACTTGGGAAACACTGAAGCTGAAGCAAAGCAGGAGGTTCCTTTAAACTTGAATCATGGTTTATGAGTAGTTGTACCTGAGTGGAGAGAACATTTCTGCCCACTTGGCACTCAACCAGTCCTGCAGGTGTCTGGGCATCTTTGAACGACAGGTTAAGCAGGGAAACTAGGACTGACTGCATGGAAGGTCAAAGAAGTGCTCAGAACTGAGATATCAAAGTGAACTGAAAGTAACCTGGGGCCTTTGAGAGCAAAGGGCAAGTGCTCCATAGGTGTCTTGGTGGGGAGGGGGGGCAGCTCAGTTCGGTGTACAACCAGGTGTTTTCTTTTTCTTTTTCTTTTTTTTTTTTGCGGTACCAGGGATTGAACGCAGGGGCGTTGTACCTCCGCGCTACGCCCCCGGCCCTATTTTTTTATACTTTATTTTGAAACCGGGTCTCACAAAGTTGCGGAGGGCCTCACTAAGTAGAGAGGGAGAGTGAAACAGGGAGAGAGAGAGAGAGAGAGAGAGAGAGAGAGAGAGAGAGAAAGCTTGCGTGTGCGCGCGCGCATGCGCGAGCTGAGGCTGGCCGCGAACCCCGATCCTCCGGTCTCTGCCTCCCAAAGTACTGGGATTACAAGCGTGCGCCACCATGCCTGACCCAACCAGGTGTTTTCTAAAACGCAAACTCTCTGACAGCAGGAACACATCTCCTTTATCCCTCCTTGGCCAGAGGAGGGTTGGAGGATGTGAATGGCAAGTGTAAATGGACAACTATTTATGTATTATGTAATTTCATGCTCAAAAGTTCTGAATAAATGGGCATGAAAAAAATCTCAGAGAAAGCTAAGTTAACTCGCAGAATTTGGCTAGCTGCAGACACAGTTTCTTGTCTTCACTGGCCCCTGCTGTCTGCTATTTATCCTTGTTTATATGGCAGGCAAGTGAGAAGGGGGATAGAACAATCAGAAGGGAAATGCGGGTACCCCAAACTTTACTTTAGTGAGTTGCCTGTTTGTGGACTGGCTCCTCTAAATTTGCAGGAAGGCAGAGCATGACCCTAACTTTTTTTCCTCTTCTGGGTCTCGTTTCTCACAGTCCTTTTTCAACACTCACCACACATGTCATTATTTGTTCAGGGTCGCTTGGCCCCCTAGGCTGTCTGCGTCATGTGGACAGAGTCTGTAGCACCGTGGGCAGGCTCTCGGAGAAGCACGAATGTGTTCACTGGCCCAGGGGCAACGTTGGGCTGCAGTCTAGCAGCATATTTATTTTAACTTCTGCACTGAAGATGGAAGTCCAGCTGGATGCAGTGGTGCATGTCTGTAATTCCACTCCTTGGGAGTTGGTGCACACCTGTAATCCCAGTCCTCAGGAAGGTGGTGCACACCTGTAATCCCAGTCCTTGGGAGTTGGTGCACACCTGTAATCCCAGTCACTGGGGAGTTGGTGCATACCTGTAATCCCAGTTCTCAGGAAGGTGGTTCACACCTGTAATCCCAGTCCTTGGGAGTTGGTGCACACCTGTAATCCCAGTCATTGGGGAGTTGGTGCACATCTGTAATCCCAGACCTTGGGAAGGTGGTGCACACATGTAATCCGAGTCCTCGGGAAGGTGGTATACATTTGTAATCCCCGTCCTTGGGAGTTGGTGCACATCTGTAATCCCAGTCCTCAGGAAGGGGGCGCACACCTGTAATCCCAGTCCTTGGGAAGGTGGTATACATTTGTAATCCCAGTCCTTGGGAGTTGGTGCATACCTGTAATCCCAGTCCTTGGGGAGTTGGTGCACACCTGTAATCCCAGTCCTCAAGGAGTTGGTGCCCACCTGTAATCCCAGACCTTGGGAAGGTGGCGCACGCCTGTAATCCTAGTCCTCAGAAGGTGGTGTACAACTGTAATCCCAATCCTCAAGAAGGTGGTGTACACCTGTAATCCCAGTCCTTGGGAGTTGGTACACATCTGTAATCCCAGTCCTTGGGAAGGTGGTGCACACCTGTAACTCCAGTACTTGGGAGACTGAAACAGGAGGGTTGCAGGTTTGAAGCCAGCCCCAGCAATTTAGAGAGAACCTCAGCAACTTAGCAAGACCCTGCTTAAAAAAAAAAAAGAGCCGGGTGTGGTGGCGCACGCTTGTAATCCCAGTACTTTGGGAGGCAGAGACCGGAGGATCCGGGTTCACAGCCAGCCTCAGCTCTCTCTCTCTCTCTCTCTCCCTGTCTCTCTCTCTCTCTCTCTCTACTTATTGAGGCCCTTTGCAACTTCGTGAGACCCGGTTTCAAAATAAAGTATAAAAAATAGGGCCGGGGGTATAGCGCAGAGGTAGAACGCCCCTGCGTTCAATCCCCGGTACCGCAAAAATAGGGCTTTGGAGGTAGAATGCCCCTGGGTTCAATTCCCAGTACCAAAGGACAACAAAAAGATGGAAGTCCATTTTGAACTTACTGTAAGGTTCTACAGAGGCTAGGTGAAGTCACTTTTATGTTCAACAGTTGTTTGTTGAATAACAGCTGAAGATGCTTTGAGGGAAGGGGCATGTCACACTAACCCTCAGGTCTACTTGTTTCCCTGTCCTGGGGGCACCTCATTTTCCTCTGCATGCAGACCTGCAGCCTGGCAGACAGACACTGCATCTTCATCAGGCGAGCCTCTGCTTTCATTCTTCATCTGTAAACTTTGTGTTCTTTCTCATGGGAGCTGGGTCAGGTGGCAGGATGTCACAGCTTCTAATCTTCCTTACCCACACTTTTTTTTGTGGTACCCAGGATTGAACCCAGAGGCATTCTACCTCTGAGCTATACCCCCAGCCCTTTTTATGTTTTAGTTTTGAAACAGAGTCTTGTTAGGTTGCTGAGAGTCTTGGTACATTGCTGAGGCTGTCCTCAAACCTGCGATCCTCCTGTCTCAGCCTCCTAAGTACTGCCTTATTCTCACTTTTAGATGAAATAGTTGAAAGTACAAGAGAGAGGACTCTGAAAGTGAATGAGATGTGTATTTTGGGGCTGTCTCCTGCTGAAGGGTCCATCTTTGGCCACCTGGCTCTGCAGGAGATCGGGGACTTCCTGTCTCTGGGGCTTTGTCTGAGGTGCAGGCAGCCAGGCACATTCAAGGTTTGGTCTCGTTCTCCTGAACCTGATGTTCTGGTTGGAACTAGCTGGTGTTCAGGAAAGCTGCCAGAATCCTAGGGAGCAGCCCCAGAAAATGGAGACAGGTTCTAAGTCCGCTCTCCCTATATTCCCCCCTTTCCTTTTCTACCTTCCTGTCTGCTCCCTTTCTCATTCATCGCTCTCATATTCCTTTTCCCCTACTTGCTCTCTCTCTCTCTCCTCTCTTTCTTTTTTTTTTTTTTGTGGTACCGGGGATTGAACCCAGGGGCATTTTACCTCTGAGCTACACCCCCGGCCCTATTTTTTATACTTTTTACTTTGAAACCGGGTCTGCGAAGTTGCAGAGGGCCTCACTAAGTAGCTGAGGCTGGCCGCGAACCCGGATCCTCCAGTCTCTGCCTCCCAAGTACTGGGATTACAAGCATGCGCCACCACGCCCGGCTCCTCTCTTTCTTTCTTCTTTGTGGTACTAGGGATTGAACCCAGGATACTCTACCTCTGAACTACACCCCCAGTCCTATTTTAATTTTTTATTTTGAAACAGGGTCTTGCTAAATTACTGCACATTGGCCTCGAACCTGTGATCCTCCCATCTTAGCCTCCCAAGTACTGGGATTACAGGCATGCACCACCACATCTGATTTTTCCTTTTCTTTATCTCTACCTACCCACTTTTTTTTTTTTTTTGCCTCTCCTACTGCACACCTCGGTTTCAATCAAGGCATTTCTCCCTATATTAGTGAGCTTCCTGTCACTATAATGAAATACCAGAGGTAACTAATTGATAAGAGAAAAGGCTTATTTAGTTCATGATTTCGGAGGTTCTGGTCTGTGATGGAGCGACCCTGTTTCCTTGGGTCTCTGGTGAAGCAGCACATCCTAGTGGGATGCATGGTGGGGCAAACCGCTCAACTGGGAGAGACTAGAGTCCCACAATCCTCTTTGAGGACACACCCCCAATGACACAATGACCTCCCACGAGGCTCCTCCTCTTAAAGGTCCCCCCCTGCCCAATACCACCAACCTGGGGACCAAGCCTTTAACACACAGACACTCCTCCCAACCACAGCATCGCTTTCACTTCCATCCCTTGCTCCCTCTCTCCCTTTGTGTACAACCCCTTGACTTCTTGCCTCTCTCCCCTCTCCCCTCCCTTTCTCTTTCTAAGAATTTCTTGATGATACTAGAAAGGATTAAAGGGGGCTCCTTGTAATCCTGGAAGAAATTCTCCTGGAAGAATACATGGATGGAAGCAGTTCTGATCATAGACAGCCACTAAATTTGATTTGTAGCTGATCTTAAATGTAGGAAAAGATTTTCAATTACAAAACTCATAAAGTGTAAATATGAAGGGCCCTGGCTGCATTTTGAGTTTGACTAATGGTCTCAAAGTGCTTTAAAACCTTTGGCATTTGCCAGCCTTTCTTTCTTCCCCTAATCCTCAAACCCAAGAGTTTTTTTTTTTTATGGGAAACACAATCCTCTTTTCTGATTCATTTACACTTAGCTCATCTGAGTATTGTTTTGTAAAAACCATCTGAAGTCCAAGAAGTTTTACGAGCGCTCTAAAGACTTGGTTTTTGAACCGGGAAGTTGTGTACTGCCAATATAAATGGCCCTTGAACCCTAGAGTGGTTTGGGTCCAGGACCCGTGGCATCCAGCTGGGTCTAGACTTGGCAAAGGCTGGTCCCCATGCCTGACAGAAACTGGGCTTTCACTTTCAGAATAATAGCGAGTTCAGTGTTGTCAATGAGCCACGATCTCATATGATAGTACGTGGGGAGCATGACACATTTCTGCAGGATTATCTTGCTAGTTATATAAATGGCAAGAGACTTATGTGGAAAACTGTGACGTTGCTGGAGTCTCCCAGCTGGAGATGGGGCTGCTTGCTCATGTGTATGCCCCCTTATTAATGATTGTGTGCATTCAATCATGTGCATGGTCTTTTAGGGATAGGAATAATATTCACACCAGAGAGTTTTCCTGCGGTTATGTTTTAGAGATGATCTGGCTGTGATAGTCCAGATCTGTCAGAAGGCTGGTCAGGATAGGTTGAAGATTGCCTAGAAAGGCTCACCTCCACACTACTGTGTGTCAAGAGAAAGGAAGGTTGCGTTTTCTGTTCTTTTTTTCTTTTTGGCACTGGGGATTGAAACCAGGGGCATTCTACCTCTGAGCTACACCCTCAGCCCTTTTATAATTTTTTTTTGTTTTGAAAAATGGGTCTCACTAGGTTTCTGAGAGTCTCGCTAAGTTGCTAAGGCTGGTCTTGAACATGCAATTCTCCTGTCTCAGCCTCCCAAGTACTGGGATTACAAGTGTGTGCCACCACACTCGGCTACATTGAATATTTTTAATGGCAGAAAGCATTTTCCTCCAGAGCCATACAGCATGATGAAGGCTATTTCTCCCAAATATAAAGACCCCAGGCAGTTTCTCAGGCCCTCTGGAAACTGAGGCTCAAAGAGGCAAAAGGACTGGCTCAAGTTCCCATGGGAAGTAAGACAGCAGTGTTGGAGCCTGGGCCCCAGACTCCATGTCCAGGCTGTGCCCTACACAGCAGCTGCCTCTGTTTTGATGGACGCCATCCATCCATCAGCATCCTTGGAGTGACGCACCAGAAAAACCCACCCACCACTGGAAGTCTGAACCCTTCCTGTGGATGCTACTGTCCTTTACTATTTCCTAAGCTCTCACCTGCCTGACACCTCTCCTCTCCTCTTGTGGCTCTTGATTACCTTGTTAGCTCTACTAGATACCCCTCTCCTTGCTCCCCATTCACTGAAACTGCTGTTATATAATGCCTACTTGAGAGGTAAAATCTTTGTGGGCTGACTTGTGTTACAGGTAGGAAATCTTTTTCCCTGCCTGCTGTGAATTGTCCACAAGATGGTGAGGAATTATGGGCTGTAGTATGATATAGGATCACAGAAATCAAATCCTGCCTTGTGAGAGTTCTCTTATTTTCTCAAAGTGTTACTTAATTCAATTTTTGTTTATCTTTTTAAAAGCTTTCATTTAAATCTTGTCTCCCTAACATGATAGAATGTTTCTCAAAGACAAAGGCGTTGTGCCTTGTGATACTTTGTATCTGTAGAGGCTGGCCTCTGTGCCTTCTTCACCGCAGGAACTTGGTGGGGTAGTACTGGCTTGTCTTGTAGTTTTCATACAGAACCAGGTGGCTGGAGGCAGCTTCTTGACCCTATTCCTTTCTTAATTTTCTCAGCTGGTTCACTTTGGCTTGGCTCAGAAGCTGACCTGGAATGATCTTGTCCGGAGGGACCCTGGATGTTCTTGAAGCCACAGACTGGGCTGGAAGAGACTTTTAATCCAACTCCTCTGTGTGATGGAGGAGGAAGCAGAGGTTGAGAGAGGAGAGGTGGACTGCTGGTGGTCTTTCAGCTAATTAGCCCCAGCAGTGTTAGACTGGAACCAAGGCTTCTTCCCTCCAGTCCTATTTATTCTGACAGTGACTCTCTGACTGAAAAGCTGGTGCTCAGGTGGTTGGACTGACACCCTCTCCTGCCAAATCAAATAGCGGAGGTTTCTCCAATGTACAGAAAAAAAAAATAAAAAAAAGATTGTTTCAACTCTAAATGTTTTTTCCACTAATACGTCTCAAACCATTCTCACCTGCTACCAATTGTCTATTAGCCAACACAGGCAGACAAGAAAGCAAAAGGAAAGCTACAAATAAACACAAATGAGAATCAAAGCCTTGGAAATGGACCCTTAGTTTAAAGGCTTAAAAAAAAGGACCGGTAAGGTCACTCATTTTCTATGGCATTCATATGATGAAACCATGCATTCTGCTGGCGATATTGATTTTAATTTAAATGCTAGAAGTAAAGATGTCATTATTTCCTGGTTTTCCTCCAAAGAGCAATTCTGTCCCCCCTGAACATTCTGTATTCTCCCTTAATGGGATGTTGGGTCATCTCCAGGCTGAGTGACCCTGTCGGACCGGGGCCCAGGGACCTGATTTTTTTTTTTTTGGAACACTAATAATGGCTTGGGGTTGCCAGGGTTATTAAACTGTATTCCTCTCCTGCAGGACCAAGGGCAGGGCTGCCTCTGTGGTTCATTCCGGTTGCGGTTTTCCCCATCTGCGCGGGCGCCCCCTGCTGCCCGCGCTGCACTACGGCACCTGCCAAGGCGATCAGCAGGGTACCAGAGTTTGCAGACCGAAAACACGCAGTCCCGGGGAATTTACGGTCCCAAAGAGGACCATCAAAATGCTTTCCGAAGGAGAGCACGGCACACCCCGGACAGTCTTTTCCCGGGGCAAATTTGGTATTTGAATCCAACCTCCGCAGCGAGTATCCGAGGAAACACGGATAAGAAAGTGCATGGACTTCCAAACCCGATCCAGCGAATCCGACAGGGCTTCTAGAGGGAAAGTTCAGTAACTCGGCGGAGACCTTTGTCTTCTCCCGGGGCCGGGGCGCGGGGACGTCGGCCTTTCAGACCCGCGGTCCGGATCTCCGCGGATGCGGAGGGTGGCGGCGCGCTCTCGGCGCATCGCACGCGCTCCCCAATTAGGATTTACTGGCTGACGTCACGTCTGCCGGAGATTGGCTGTTCGGATCTGACACTCGCTTCCACGGGAGAGAAACTTTAAAGACTTTGCAGCCGGGGCTGCCTCCGAGCGTCCCGCGCTCAGTCGGCGGGTCGGGGCGCGGCGCCCGCTGCACCTCGCGGGCCGGGACCTCACCTTGCGCCCGCGCCCTCCCCTCGGCCCCGCGCCGCCGCCGCCCCCTCCTCCCGCCACTCGGCGGGTCTGGGGCCGCTCCGCCGCCCGCGGCACTTCCTCTCCAGCAGCCGGTCGGCCTCCTCCCCAGCGTCCCGGCTCCCGGCGGCTCTCCGGGGAGCCCCGCGCGGCGCGGCGCGGCGAGGCCGGGGCGGGGGCCGGCACCATGGCGGGGGCCTGGCTCAGGTGGGGGCTCCTGCTCTGGGCCGGGCTGCTGGCGTCGTCGGCGCACGGCCGGGTGCGGAGGATCACGTACGTGGTGCGCCCGGGCCCCGGCCTGGCGGGCGCCTTGCCCCTGGGCGGGCCCCCGCGCCCGCGGACCTTCAACGTCGCGCTCGACGCCAGGTACAGCCGCGCCGCGCTCGGGGCCCCCGCGGAGCGCACCCGGCGCACCAGCCCGCCCGGCGGCGCGGCCCTGCAGGGGCTCCGGCCGCCTCCCCCGCCGCCCGAGCCGGCGCGCCCCGGGGCCCCCGGCGGGCAGCTCCACCCCAAGCCCGGCGCTCGTCCGGCGGCCGCCCCGTTCGCCAAACAAGGCAGGCAGGTCGCGCGCTCCAAAGCGCCGCCGGAGACCCAGGGCGGCGGGGGCGCGAGGCTGCAGGCTCCCCAGAAGCAGCAGCTGCAGGGGTAAGTCCACACGCCCGCCGCCCGCGTGGGCACCGCGGGGCCCGGCGCTCGAGCCCGGCTTCCCTCCCCGCCGGGAGCGCCCGGGGTCCAGCGGGGTGCGGGGAAGCCCAGGACTTTTCCTGACGTGAAACTCGCCGCGCATTGTTACTGAGCAGCGGGTAAACACAAAAGGCTTTGCTGCCCCGGGCGTAACCTCCCGTGCGCAAACCCAGCCGCTCCGAGCAGATGGGCGTCCACATGAAGTCACTACAACTTAATCCCACAGCATCAGCCGAACTTCTCTTTGCAATTCGGTTTTTATTTTGCTCTTGTGAATACAAAAAAGTGTTTTGAAAGAGCTGGCCGTAAAGATCCGGCCCCTGTTCTGTGGCCTAGAACTTTTCAGCATCCTAGAAGTTGTGAGCTTGGCTTCCCTGCACCTGTGGGGTCTGAGGTGGGGTGAGGGCGGGGGCTCAGCATCCACAGAATCTTGGCTTGGCAAGTTACTGTTACTGGGCGCTGATCAGTATCCTCCCTGTACCGCCCACCTCCCGGTTAATCACAAGCCGGGCTGTGGGGAAAACCTATTTTGCTTATTTTTTTTTTCTTTAGGAGTGGTTCCAGGTAGTGTGACCTCACTCTCTTTTGGACACTTGTTTCTGGAACTTAGTTTCAAGTTGTGCCCAGATAATACACAGAATAAATTTGGCTCTACTTTAATTTGGGGGTTAAGACAACCATCTGTTTAGACCCTCTTCCCTCCTATATAGCTCCGGGTCACATGGCTTTTGGGTTCTTCGTCCTTCTCTGATCCATGGCCCTTACCTTTCTACTTGGACAGCTTTGGGTCGGGCAGCCTGGGCACCCCTCATCCTGAGGACAAGGAAAGCAGGGGGTGAGGGGTTGGGTTCGGTGGGCCTCTTAGGCACCTGTTGGAAGCCTGGTTCTCGGGAGGGAGTGATGGCTACTGCTGAACTCAGGGTCCTGCTGTGTTTCAGGGTCAATGTCTGCGGATCGCAGTGCTGCCACGGCTGGAGTAAGGCCCCCGGCTCCCAGAGGTGCACCAAACGTAAGCTGCCAGATTCACAGCAGCCCCGCTCATGGTGGGGCTAAGGGGGGCTGTCCCCGTGGGGGTGGGCTCAGAGGGGTCACTTGAAGGGCGGATGCTGCCCTGGGGAAGTGAAATCTGAAGTTCAATCCACTTATTACCTGCCGCCTTCAGGTAATAAGTGGGGAAGGGCTGGATCCGGGTACCTATGGCATCCGTGCCCACCGCAGCGAGAACCCGGCTATGCGGTCAAGATTCCCTTGCGATCAACTGCGGCGTCACACCTGCGAATCAGGAGCTGGGACAAAAGTTCCCATCTGATGATGTGTCAAATGGCAGAATCCACACAGTTAATTTACACATGATACCAACACATGAGAAACATGCTTTAAGATGATGGCGGGAGAGGAATGGGAAGTAGGAGTCCTGTTCTGGAGTAGGGCGTGCCTGGGTTTTTCTTTTGGTGATGCTGAGCTCACATGCCAGGCAAGTGCGCTACCACTGAACTATGCCCCTTAGCCCTACATTAATCGTGTGTGTGTGTGTGTGTGTGTGTGTGTGTGTGTGGTACTGGGGATTTAACCCTGGGGCATTCTACCTCTGAGCTACACCTCCAGCCTCCCCCCCTTTTAAAATTTTTATTTTGAAACAAGTTCTTACTAGGTTGATGGAGAGTCTGGCTACTTGCTGAGGCTGTCCTTGAACAACCTCAGCTGTTACAGGTATGCACCACCACACCCAGCTCAATAGTTTTTAAAGCTTTTTGAGAACAACAACCAGAATCCTCCATTCTTGAGGCCTGACTGCTTTCTAGAATGCTCCTGAGAAGCAGGGTTTCCTGTTGTGCTTCTCCAGTTAATATGTAGGCTTAGCAATGTTTTAGAAAAATGTATTAGTGATGTATATAGGTTTGGGGACATTGGAAGGTATTTCCCCTATGCATTATGAAGTTAAAGATTAGATTAAAGCCAGATGTGGCAGCTCAGGCCTGTAATCCTAGTACTTGGGAGACTGAAACAGGAAGATCACAGGTTCAAGGACAGCCTCAGCAACTTAGCAAGACTCTCAGCAACTTAGTGAAACCCTGTTTCTAAATAAAAAATAAAAGATCTGGGGGTATAGCTCAGAGGGGGAGCACCCCTGGGTTCAGTCTAGAGTACCCCCCCAAACACACAGATTAAAGTGTATTTTGAGACCCCTCTCTTGCAAGTTGATGCTAAGTCTGGTGCTAATTGGAAATAAAAAGTCTTATTTCCCCTCCAAAAACGTAAGTATGCATAGATATTCTCTACATAGAGCTTGAACCATTACCATGTGGATTGGAATTATTCAGAATTTCAGCTGCTTATTAGTATTTAGCATAAGAAGTAAAATGGCAGTCTGCCCTGTATGTAGTTTGCATTTTAAAATACTCGTGGGTGAATAAAAAAAAATCAGATACTGTCATTCTAGTGACCTTGTTTGTTGAAAATACCTTCAGTTCTTGAAGGAAGTAGAGGGGCTTTGGCATCGGGGCTTTAATTTTGTAAAAAGGAATGTCCATATGTTTTATGGTTTGGCTATGATCGAGCAGTAATGGCAGATAGAAGCAGCCTCCTACTTACTAAACTCAAACCGTGAGATCAGAAGTACTCAGGG
The DNA here is from genome assembly GCA_004027185.1 of Glis glis. Lineage (NCBI taxonomy): Eukaryota > Metazoa > Chordata > Mammalia > Rodentia > Gliridae > Glis > Glis glis. The sequence continues at coordinate 8,259 of PVJS01030453.1, read as the reverse complement.
GTGTAGGCATTTTAGATTAAATCATCATTTTCAGTTCTTACCTTCTTAGATTACACTTGGCAGAAATGTGTCAGCATTTTTCTGAATTTAGAATGGCTCAGGTCAAATGGCACTCCCTCCCATCTCTCCTGTAACTCCATCTGCTCAGGACCTGCGGTGGTATGGTTTGCTGGACCTTGGAGGTAGCCCATCTGTGACAGCACCGTCATAGTGGGATATTACTGTTAAACATCCAAGGTGGGATTTCAGATGGGGCTTGCTCCTCGGTGCCTGTTGGAGAGAGTGCTCTAAGGCTTTAAGAGCTTTGATTGGCAAATGATGTTTTGTGGTTTTTTTTTTTGGCACTGGGGATTGATCCCTGGGGCATTCTACCTCCAAACTACACCCCTAGCACTAATTTTTTTTTTTTTTTGAAACAGGGTCTCGCTAGGTTGCTGTGAGTCTCACTACACTGCTGAGGCTGTCTGGGATCCTCCTGTCTCAGCCTCCCAAGTACTTGCCACCTTGCTCGGCTTGGCAAACGATGTAATTGAGTGCCCCTTCTGAAAAGAGGACAGTCTCCTAATCTCCAGTGGAGGATTGGAAGACCCAAGTGTTCTCGAAGATCTAAAGATGCCCTAGAGGAGAACATCCAGGTCTTAAGTTTCACCTCCTGGCTTCCTGCATGTGCGTGCCCATGTTTAGCTGGGTTTGCCCGTTGGTGATCCAGACAGAGAAAGGCCACAGAGGACTGCTGGCCGGAAGGGTTAGGGTGGCCCAGTAACGATCGGTGCCAGAGGAAGTTGCTACATTGGATAAATCTCACAATACCTACAACAGTGCCTCTAACTTTTGGGTTGAAATTTCGTTCCAGCTCCTAGGAGGTAGTGTGTGGATACTATTGGGATCTAAGCAATACAGCATCCTTTTCCTATTCTTTGATTTCAGCATTCATTGACACTGGCCCTTCTGATAAGTGAATTCAGACCACATAGTAGAAACCGAAGTCATGACTCCCTTTGGGAATAATTATATTTTAGAAAGGGATGTTGGGTAGGTGAGTGCTCAGTCCAAAGCAATGTATCTCTAAGGTGGGTATTTTTAACCCATTGTGGGTGGGTGGGGCTTGTTTCAGGTATATCTGGTAGATCTAGAGAGATGAGGGAGCCTTCTGGTTTCGGACTGGACCATTGGGGTTACCACTGACGCCATGAAGCTTGTGTCCATGATTGAGCAGTGTGATGCCAGGAAAGACCCCTGGCTTTATGTCCAGAAGATGTGATTTCACATGTTGAAGCCCTCACTAGTTGTGTGACTGTGGGAAATTCAATTGACCTCTCTGACCCTATGTTTTCCCACCCAGGAATGATTGCTAAAACCACGCCTCCTTTGTAGGTATCAAAGTAAAAAAGAATGAGTATGAAGCCAGGCTTGGTGGTGCACGCCTGTAATCCCAATACTTGGGAGGCTGAGAGGGATTGCAGATTTGAGGCCAGCCTCACCAATTTAGCAAGGCCCTTTGCAACTTAGACCATGTTTCAAAATAAAAAATAAAATAGGGCTGGGAGTGTAGCTCAGAGGTAGAACACCCTTGGGTTCAATCTCCAGTACAAAAGAGAGAAAGAAAGGAAAAAAATGGGTATGAAAGCCTTGAAGAAACCAGAAGGATTCTTACTTTATGTTGGATCAAGCCCAGTAAATGCTATTTCATTTATCTGTCACTTGATTTTCTTCTTTCTATGTATATGTCACCCCACTGGCCTTTTCTTTTCCTTTATAATGCAGATAATAGATAACTTTTTACATTACAGGTTTACTATCCCTTATCCTAAATACTTGGGACCAGAAGTGGTTTAGATTTTGATTTTGAAATATTTGTATATACATAAGATATCTTGAGGATAGGACCCAAGTCCAAACACGAAATTCATTTCATGTATACCTTATGCACATAGCCTGAAGGTAATTTTATGCAGTTGTGTGTGTGTGTGTGTGTGTGTGTGTGTGGGTGTGTGCGCGCACCTGTGTATTGACTGCCACCCACCACATGAGGTCAGGTGTGGAATTTTCCACTTGTGGCCTCTTGTTGGCACTCAAATTATTTTGGATTTTGGAACATTTTGGATTTTGGATTTTTTGGAGTAGGGATGCTCAATCTGAATAGCTTTAAAGTAGTTTGGGTTGTTTTGTATCTTTTTTTTTTTGTGGTACTGGGGGTTGAGGTCTTCTATCTCCGAAGTACACCCCCAGCCCTATTTTTTGTTCTTTATTTTGAAACCGGGTCTCACTAAGTTGCGGAGGGCCTCACTAAGTAGCCGAGGCTGGCTGCGAACCCAGATCCTCCTGTCTCAGCCTCCCAAGTACTGGGATTACAAGCGTGTGCCACCACACCTGGCTATGTTTTGTATCCTTGAATGATTTATTTCTAAAGAAGTTTAAAAGAGACTAAATATGTGTCTGATACTTAGGGGGGGAAATACTAAAATATTGATAAATTGAATGGAAATTGACTGGAAAAGTTGCATCATCCCTTTTTTGTCACTGTAACTACTTTAGTAAATAGCACTGATTTTTAGATGACAAAATAAGTTGATAGGTGATCTCCTTCCTCTCTCTTGTCCTTAATGTGCTAAGGTTGAACAATTGTATCTGGGTATAATTTCTTACACATGAGAATACAAAAGCCAATGATATGTCAACATGAAGTTGCTCCTTAAGATAATAATCATCATAAAATATGCATGCAAAAGCCAGATGTGGTGGCACACGCTTGTAATCCCAGTACTTGGGAGGCTGAGACAGGAGGATCGCAGGTTTGCGCCCAGCCTCAGCTACTTAGTGAGGCCCTCTGCAACTTAGTGAGACCCTGTTTCAACATAAAGAATAAAAAATAGGGCTGGGGGTGTAGCTCGGAGGTAGAATGCCCCTGGGTTCCATCCCCAGTACGAAAAAAATAATGCATGCATATTTCAGTGTATAACCCAGAATGTTTAATAGCTGTCATTATATTTCAAGGATATTATAAGGGTTTAGCTGAAGAATTTCAGTTTATACAGGTTACATCCAACAGATGCAAAAAAAAATCTTCATAAGAGATTGGATTTTTGGTAGGCTGAGACAGGAGGATTGCAAGTTCATGGCCAGCCTCAGCTACTTAGTGAGGCCCTCTGTAACTTAGCGAGACCCTGTTTCAAATGAAAGAATAAAAAATAGGGCTGGGGGTGTAGCTCGGAGGTAGAATGCCCCTGGGTTCAATCCCCAGTACCACATACACACACACAAAAAAGAAATTTGATTTATTTCATCTTATTTAGTGTTTGATTAATCCAGTGAAGAAAATAACATATTCTTTGAGCCAGCTTGAACTATTTTGAGTTGATTGAAATTTAGATTAAATGCGCTATGGGCAAATGCTTCTAAAGACTGAAGATTTAGTGAACCTTAAATTGCGAATCAGAGATGTGAAACAAACAGGCAGCCGACCCACACAGGGGCAGAGAATGTCTATGTGCCTCTGCCATGGTGGTCCCAGGGCTCCAGCCGCTCAGTCCCTGTGTGGAGGTGCCCAATTGCATATTAATGTTGATTTTCCAGATACCCTTTGTGTGTGGGTATCTGGGAGTTAAAAGCATAGCAGGGGATATGCCCTTCTAGTTATCAATATTAGGTGACTGTTGATAGTGATACCTGTTTTGGGCAAAAGAGATGGTACCACATTTGTTTTCATTCAGTGACTTAACATTTATAATGAGTTTGTTGGGACTTCATAATTGGAGTGGGGCGTTAAACCCTTGATGCATAACAATTTTTCTCTCCTCATTTTTGCATTTTTCTTCTGTCCAAACTGAGCCCTGGCCCCATCGGTTCTTCCACTCTTTTTGTCCCTGTTTTAGGTAAGTGTAGGCCAGAGAGAGATGTTGCCAGTGGGCTTAGCCCTAAAGAGGAGATTGGACCTGTGAACAGAAAACACAAAAGAGTAAAGGGGAGAGGGGAGCGAGGCCGGGCTGGCAGGGCGAGGTGGGGAAGGGTGAAGGGTGAGGTGGAGGCCCTTCGCGGGCCTCCGTGAATGTGTGCATGGTTCTTTCATTTATTTAACGGAGGTCTGTTTAGCTTTTACCATGTGCCAGGTTCTATGAATAGAGGAGCGGCCCAGCCAGCTGTAGGGAGTGCAGGGTCTGCTTTTACTCAGTAACTCATGGCACATCAAATGACTTGTTCTCTCCTTAGCAAGGAACAGAAAATCGATATTCCATTGCTTTTCCATTGGCATCCAGCCCAAACTGCTTTGGAAAAAACCCACAAAAGCCAACTCTAGAAATGTTCCTTAGGTGATATGCAGAGGAGACACGGTCCTCTGTACCCTTAGTGCCACAGATGCTGCAGTAGGTGCCATCGTCCAGGAGGGGGTACACTGCTGGAGATCTGGTGACCAAGAGCACCCTCTCGGGCCGCCTTCTGTCCCTTCTGCTGGGCCTGTGCTAGCCAGGCTTGGGAGCGAGGCCCGGGGTGATTACACATTTTTTGTAGGCCTGCTATGGCCATTGACAGCTGCTTCGCCAGTAGATCTGCAGCGAGGTTTACCATGGTGGCTGCGGGGAGGGCCGCCCTGGCTCCTGCCTGGCCCCAGAGCTGGGAGCAAGGGTGGGAGGGTCGGCTGGAAAATCTTGTCATGCGGCACAGACAGCTCGGCGAAGGGAGAGGGACCCAGAGGTCAAGTTCACATTGGGTCAAATGTGTGTTCTCAACACTAGTTAAAACAAACATTTAGGAACCATAAATTCTGTGTTGCGATAGTACTTAAGCCTTCCCAGTGAAGCCCTCCTCCCGCCCGTGGGCTGGCCCAGCACGCCCCTCGGCCCGGCCTGCTCTGCTTTATCAGGTTTTTGCTGCCTGGTGAACCCTTGTCCCTGAGGAGGCCTGGCTTGCTGAAAGGACCTTTGGGAACCAGGGGTTGTTGCTCTTTCTGACCCTGTTATTTTTTTGTCATGAATGTTCTAGATATGCCCCAACATGCTTGGGAGTTCAAATTCAATTGTCCTAAAATGCAGATTTGCTTCCAAGGGCCTCCTAGCAAGGAGCCAGGGCAACTGAGAGTGGGAGGGCTATGCCACCTGCTACGCCTGCCCCGCATCCGGAGCCACTGTGGGGCGACGGTCACGGCCATGTGGCTTCAGCACTCACAGAGCAGTGCCTCAGTCTTCACGTCCTGCCAGGGAAACTGAGGCAGGCATGATTTGTTACCCCCTTTCCAAGCAGGGGTCAGTGCTCAGACCCCAGTGCAGATCTGTTGGTTCTTTCTCCTGCCCCGGGCTGCCTCGCCGCCCAGGCTGTGACATCCTCTCACCAGGTCTGGGTCTTGACTCTCCCCATGACCCTCACTCACCTGATTTGCTTTCACAGCCCAAGTTCACTTCACAGTTTTGCAAGCTGTGTTGGTATGTTAGGGCCGCTGTCGCAAGAAACAAAACAAACAAAGGGTCACAAGCTAGGTGGCTTAGAACAATAGAAATTCTTTGTCTCACAGTGCTGGAGGTCTGAAGTCCCAGGTATCAAGAGAGCAGGTTCCTTCCGAGGGCTGAGAGAGGAGGGTCCATTCCAGGCCTCTCTCTTTGCTTTGTAGATGGCTGTCTCCTCCCCGTGTTGCTCCACAGCTTCTGTTCTATGTGCATCTGTCTCTCTCTGTCCGAATTTCCCTTTTGCATAAGGACACCAGTCATTCTGGATTAGGGCCCGCCCACCCTAATGATCTCAGTTTAACTTGATGACCTCTGTAAAGATACTCTGCAACACCGGCATAGTAATGCACACCTGTAATCCCAGCCGTTGGGAGGCTGAGACGGGAGGAACACAGGTTCAAAACCAGCTTCAGCAATTTAGCAAGATGCTCACCAACTTAGGAAGACCCTTTTTCAAAATTAAAAATGAAATGGGCTGGGGATAGAGATAGAATGTCCTTGGATTTAATCTCTGGCACCAAAAAACCAAAACCATACCAAAACAAAAACCACTCTTCAAATAAGGTCACATTCTGAGGTACTTGGGGTGAGAATTCCAGCGGAACTTTTATTTTCTGGTGGGAGGGAAAGCACAGTTCAACCTGTTAACACAGCCCCTGGGCACCATGCACATGGTTGGAGAGGTGGGCCTCGGACCTGCTCATCCTGGGGTACTTGGAGATTCCCTATTAGTGCCCCAAGGATGGGTGCCGGGGACCTGATTGGTCCTCTGCCACACAGCCTGTGATCTTTGCTCTAGATTGGTTTCTTCCCATTTGCAGGGGCTCCGGCTGCTTCAGGAAGGATGAGGCATTGGCCACGGGTGACTCTGGTTACGCCTCTATTTTTATTTGTCCTGTTTTAAATAGGTTCTAGATTGGTGATTCTTAAAACAGGAGTATACAGTAGAGCCACTGTTAGGATGTTTCACTGAGTCAGAATCTCGGGGGGTTTCTACAAGCACCCCAGGTCATGCTGATGGAGATGGTTCACATTTTGACACACTAATCCAGGAGGAACCCAATCCTGGGCAATATATGTGACACTTTGTGTGGGAAATTAAAGTCCAAGGTCAACACTTAATAATTTAGAGAAACTTCTAAGGTGGGAACCCCCTAAACATTGGATTAGTTCAGTTTTGAATAGTGTATACAAGATTGCTATGAATGGGTTTAGACAGTTTTCTTTAGATAGTTGAATGTTTGCTATATGTGTTTATTTTTGTAGGAGTTTGGAATCCCCCTCCAAATTTTTTTTTTTTTTTTTTTTTGTGGTACAGGGGATTGAAACCCGGGCATTCTACCTCTCATCTACACCCCCAACTCTATTTTACCTTTTTTTCCCCCTTGTGGTACTGGGGATTGAACCCAGGGGCATTCTACCTCTGAGCCCCACCCCCAGCCCTATTTTTTTATTCTTTATTTTGAAGCAAGGTCTCACTAAGTTACGGAGGGCCTCACTAAGTAGCTGAGGCTGGCCGCAAACCTGCGATCCTCCTGTCTCAGCCTCTGAAGTACTGTGATTACAAGCGTGTGCCATCACACCCAGCTTATCTTTTATTTTGAAACAGGGCCTCACTAAGTTGTGGAGGGTCTTGCTAAGTTGCTGAGGCTGGCCACGAACCTGCAATCCTCCTGTCTCAGCCTTCCAAAGTGCTGTGATTACAAGCATGTGCCACCACGCCCAGCTTGAAATTTCCAAAAATCTTAATGATGTAGAAATGGCTAAGTCATTTTCTTTTTGAAGATTGAAACACTTTGAAACAGCTGGGTGTTTTTTGTACTAAATATCCTATTTTTAATTAGGAAAAATTTAAACACACAAACCATGGAAAATAATATATCTAGAAACTACCCATCAGAGTTATGTTTTTAAAAGCTCCATGATGTGGTAATTAAGCACAGTGATTTACAGATAAGGGAGAAACTATGATCTTATCTTGTTCTTTTTTATTTTTGTGGTACCAGGGGCTTTCTACCTCTGAGCTACACCCCCGGCCCTATTTTTTATCCTTTATTTTGAAATCGGGTCTCACGAAGTTGCCGAGGCCTCACTAAGTAGCTGAGGCTGGCCATGAACCCGGATCCTCCGGTATCCGCCTCCCAAGTACTGGGATTACAAGCGTGCACCGCCACACCCGGCTGTCTTATCTTATTTTAAGCGCATGTTTTATTAATGATGGTTCCTGCTTCTTTAGTGCAGAGAAAACAGTACTTAATTTGTTGGCATGACCCACATTGGCACCTATGGAAAAATACATAGAGCTATATTTTTATGTCTATGCTCTTGTGCACCTGTTAATTTGCTCTGCTTGTTATTCTGGGCTGAATGCTGCATGTAGACACAGTGCACTGGGCATGGAGGCTCTGCGCCTGTGTTGGTTGGGGGCACTTAGACCTCCAACCATTTGTCTCTGAGAAAGACATGCTACAGTTGTTTCCCCTCCTCCTGGGTCTGACCTGCCTTTGTTGCTGTCTTCCTCCCCTTGCTAGGTCTCAGGTTGACTTTCCCCCAACTAGAGGCGGTATGGCTCAGTTCAGTCTTCCACATTAGAATACAGGGCTCCTAGCTGGGCGTGGTGGCACACACTTGTAATCCCAGTACTTGGGAGGCTGAGACAGGAGGATCACAGGTTTGCAGCCAGCCTCAGCTACTTAGTGAGGCCCTCTGCAACTTAGTGAGACCCTGTTTCAAAATAAAGAATGAAAAAAATAGGGCTGGAGGTATAGCTCAGAGGTAGAATGCCCCTGGGTTCAATCCCCTGTACTGCAAAAAAAAAAAAAAA
>PVJS01030452.1:0-24082 GCA_004027185.1 Glis glis | reverse complement strand
CCCAAAGTACTGGGATTACAAGCGTGCGCCACCACGCCCGGCTCCAGTCCTATTTTTTTATACTTTTATTTTGAAACCAGGTCTCACGAAGTAGCAGAGGGCCTCACTAAGGAGAGAGAGAGAGAGAGAGAGAGAGAGAGCTGAGGCTGGCCGCGAACCCGGATCCTTGGGTCTCCGCCTCCCAAAGTACTGGGATTACAAGCGTGCGCCACCATGCCTGGCTCTGAAGGCACTTCTAAAAGAGAAGTTTTATAACTATTTTGGGCAATAGCATCTTCTTTGAAATATGTGCCTGACATTCATGGGGTGAAAGATCCTGTTATTTGTGATCACATTCTATACTATTCCACTTTTATAATTTCTTTGGATAAGGCAGTTTTAAATTTTAATGCATTGGTTTTCAACTGGGGGACACATAAGATGCATAAGACGCCCCCCAACACAGTAGTTCTCCTGCCCCAGACACCAATAGTGCTGAGGTTGAGAAGCCCTGAGTTAGACGGTCTGTTTATTAAAAAGTAGGTCTCATTTGCCCTAGTATTTCACAGTATGCACACCAGATAGCAAGAAAACCGAAGGATTCATTTGGAAAGGGACCTGTGTTTCTGTATCAAACAGAGGCTGACTTATTAAGAAAATGTAGAAGTCAGGCATGGTGGTGCATGCCTATAATCCCAGTACTTGGGGGGCTGAGATAGGAGGATTGCAGGCTCAAGACCAGCCTCAGCAACTTAGCGAGGTGCTCAGCAACCTAATGAGACCCTGTTTCAAAACAAAAATAAAAAGGGCTGGGGGTGTAGCTTGGAGGTAGAATGCCCCTGGGTTCAATCCCTAGTACCACAAACATCAAACAAAAAATGTCGAGAGCAGTGTTCTAGAGATAAGCCGATCTGGCTTGCAGTCTGTCTCGGTCCACATTCTCATTGTTGTCATTCAAAAGACCTGAACCACACAACTTAGAGGAAGGAAGATTTATTCGCTCACAGTTTCTTGGAGATTCTGGGTTCGGTTCATGTGAGGCTGGGTCTACGGTGGCAGGAAGCAGAGAGAGGGGGAGCACATGGGCTCTGTTCCTTACATCATGGAGGCTGGAAGCAAGAGAGAGCCAAAGCAAGGGGATTCAAAGACACAAGCACAATCCCTAAGGCCACGCCCCCAGGGACCCACCTTCTCCAACCACACCCCACTGGCCTAGGTTACCACCCAGATACATCCATTTATCTACTAATGAGATTACAACCTTCACAACTCAATTATATCAACCCCGAACACTGATTTATGAGCTCTTCGGGGGACATTCTATATCTAACCATAACAGACTCCCTTGCTCTCCTATTGGTTAGCCATGTGAACTTGGATGAGTTGTTTAGCCTCCCTAAGCTTCGGCTTCCCTACCCGTAAGAGAGGAGTAATACACCCTGCTTCCTAGGGCAGTATCCAGGGAGTGTGTGGTTGGCAAGAACCAACCATGGCATTATGCTATTGTGGTATAGCGTAAAGTATTACATAACCAAGGGCAATGACAATGCCCTCCATTGTATGGTGCTTTGTTAGTTACTAGACACATTCATGAATATTCTTATTAACAATTAGATTCCTGAAATAAAATATAGACAGTGAGATAACTAATCACCAATTCTCATTTCTTGGACTGGACATTTTAAATATTTTAACCAGCCGGGTGTGGTGGCACACGCCTGTAATCCCAATACTTGGGAGGCTGAGACAAGAGCATCGCAGGTTCATAGCCAGCCCCAGCTACTTAGTGAGGCCCTCCACAACTTAGATATAAAGAATAAAATATAGGGCTGGGTGTGTAGCTCAGAGGTAGAATGCCCCTGGATTCAATCCCCAGTACCGCAAAAAAAAAAAAAAAAAAGATTTTAACCAACCAGTGTATTCTTATGCATTGATAAGGTGTGTGTGTGTGTGTGTGTGTGTGTGTGTGTGTGTGTGTGTTACTGGAGATTGAACCCAGGAGCATTCTACCACCCCAAGCCCTTTTTATTTTAAAACAGGGTCTTGCTAAGTTGCAGAGGCTGTCTTCGAACTTGCAATCCTCCTGTTTCAGCTTCCCAAGTCCTGGAATTACAGGCATGCACCACCATGCCCCACTATTGATAAGGTTTTGATGGAGAAGTGATTTAAGTTAATGAAGTTTAAGTACCCTGAAATAAAGTACCAGACCAGTAAGGAGAATTTAAATTCAAGTCTCTAAGCAAAAATGTGTCCGACATAAAGTCAGCAGCTCTCGGGTCACATGTGAATTCAAGCGGCACTTCCAGCCATTCATTTGAATTCTGATATCACCTCCCCTGGAACACTTAACATGTGTAAGACATTGTCAGGTTAGTCTTCAAAAAATTTTATTACCATTAACTAGCGACTCATGAGAACATTGTCTAAAATGCATTTTTAGTTTGCGTTGTCTCCCAATCTTTCATCATAATCACTTATTTAAAAAATATTTGAAGTTCCCTGAGAACTGATGTCTATACAGGTTTATTAGGAAATGAGCCTTTCTCGGGCAGGTGTCTGGCCCGTGCACCTGTCCTGATGCTGGGTTCTCTAGGAGCTGTTCCCTTTCTCCTTTTATGCAGAGCCAATCCATGACAGATATGCTTCTCAAAGTTCAGAACACCATTGGAGAACTGTACCTTGAAACTGGAATGATGAAGGAAGGACTCAAGTATTTCCAGAAAGCGTGGTCAAACCTGCTGTGTTTTTCACTCAGCGACTTAAAAGGAAACCAGGACTTGGTGAAGCAGAAAGGTACGGCAGACACCTGCAGAGGGGCTCACCCCCGGGCGGCAGAGCCCGACTCCTCCTGGGCTGTTCCCATCCGTGGGAAAGAGAAATGGAGCTGTGCGCTTTGTTGCCTTATTTTTTTTGGAAGGCTGCTGGGTGTGTGAGCGTTGAACATAAGGTGCTCCATTCTTTAGAATGTTGAAGGCAGATAGATACGTCTCAAAGAAGGAAGCTGGGAGCAGTAAGGAGAGGTCTCAAAGCCCTGACTCTGCAGCCATCTTTCTCGGCTCAGGTCCCACCTCTCCGCCTACTTGCTCTGTGCCTGTAGACACGTTCCTTAAGCTTCCTGGGCCACAGCTTTAACATTTGTAAGGCAGGATAGGAACAGCATCTCCATCGCATCTGAGACGACAAGTGTCCGCAGGAGGCTATAAAGTGGCCAGAACAGTGGGCGGCACACACTCATTGATTGTTTAATTCTTGGGATTTATGCCCGAGGCCACTGTGGTACCACCGATTTAACAGAGACAAAAATGTTTACAAATTAAGGTTTGCCTATGCAAATACTCCAAATTACTCAAACCTCCCAAATTGGAAACACTTGTGGTCTCAAGCACTGTGAATAAGGAGTGATCAACCTGTATTACTTCTGACCCACTGATTCACAGTCAGACCGAAGGACTGTGGACCTACTCATACTCACGTGACTGTAGCAATTAGCTTCTGTTGTATAACAAACCACCCCAAAACTCGGTGGTTTAAAATAACATTTAGTTTTGCCCACATGTCCGTGAGTGAGTTGAGCCATTCAGCTGGTCCAGGGTGGACTCAGCTGATTTGGATTTGGGGATTATGGATGGTACCGTAAACATTCTTTTCCTCTGTCATTTTAGGGGTGCCACAGTGGCCACAGGTATCAAATACTGAAGAATGAAACACTCATGCAAGTGTCTGAGATTAACTGCAGGGCCGATGGGGCTGGCTAGGGGCCTTGCTGCAGTGTCTGGAGGGTGTCTGGCTAGGTGACAGGGCGGCTGGGCCAGTGTTCGTCATTCTGCAGGAAGATTGCCCAGGCCTGTTCACTTGGCAGCTCACAGGATTCCAGGAGGGAGGGCAAAGTCTCGGGCTAGACTCAGAGCTGGTACAGTGTCCCCTGGTGCTGCATTTGATTGGCCAGAGCAAGTCCCCAGGCTTTATTCACCTCTTGGTGGGGAGGTACAGATCAGCGTCATAAAGGAGGGTTGGGTGCAGGCTGGTGTGGAGTAGGCCTCTGATTTTGCAGTCTGCCCCCACGGGTAGATATCAAAGGTTACCTTGGGCAAGCTGTTTGCCCTCTCTCAGGTTCCCATCTGTAAATCTACTTTGATAGTAATAGCTATCATTTGTTGAATGCTTACTATATTTGAGGCATTTTATGAGCATGACTTCTTTTTATCCCCAAACATACCGCACATCTTGTTACCCCCTTTCACAGCTGAGGATGCTGGAGGTCAGAGAGATTAAATTACATATACTACCTCAGCTCTTGCAGCTAGTAAATCTGCCACCAGGAGGGCAAGCTGGGTCTGTCTGACCCCAGAACCTGTCTGGGAAATTCCCTGTGGTACAGAATCTCTTCTAGATATTTATTTTATTTATTTATTTATTTATTTATTTATTTATTTATTTATTTATTGTGGTATTGGGGATTGAACCCAGGGGCATTCTACCTCTGAGCTACACCCCCAGCCTTATTTTTTATTCTTTATTTTGAAACAGGGTCTCACTAAGTTGAGGAGGGCCTCACTAAGTAGCTGAGGCTGGCCGCGAACCTGGATCCTGTGGTCTCAGCCTCCCAAGTACTGGGATTACAAGCGTGCACCACCACGCCCAGCTCTTCTAGATATTTATGAAGCTATGATCCTCGGTAGATAGGGTTTAGCTTCCCCTGACACAGGCAGACCTGGGGCCAGGTGTGCCTGGGGAGTATGGGAACCAGGGACACTGATGGTGGAGCTGGGCCTGGCCTTCTAAGGCAGCTGGGCAGGCCAAATCAGCAGGGACCAGGGGATGGAGGGGTCCTGATGAGGTCTCAGTGCGGTTAGAGGCAGCTTTGTTGGGAACACAGTGTGCTTCTAGTTTCCTGACAAGGGCCAGGTGGGCCCTCATGGCCTGGGCAAGCTGACAGAGAGGTGGGAGGTGCGATTCCAGCCTGACCGAGCTCACCCATTCAGGAAGTATTGATGGAACACCTGCTGTGCGCAGGCGCCCCGCTGAGTCCAGAACAGGGATGAGACTGACACACCAACTCTGCTCTTGAAAGGAGGTGGAACACACAGTGGGCAGGCTTACAGGCTGTGATAGATGCAACAAGAGCATGCGTGTGGGGGACCTGCCTATGAAAAGGTGGTTGAGTGGCCTCTTTGGGGAGGGGACAGTGAAGCTGAGACCTAATGGACTGCCGGAGCCGCAGGACAGTCCTGGCAGAGGGAGCAGCACGTGCTGCTCCCTGAGGTGGGGGAGGGCAGGCCTGGCCTGGGAATGGGGAGGTGCCTTAGCAGGCAGAGGGCAGGAGGCAGCTGGCCCCCAGACCACACAGGGCCTTGCGCGTGGGGCCTAGGCAGCCAAGTAGATTCCATTCTGAGTGTAAGGCAGTGAGGGTCGGGAGGACACCATTTGATTTCTGGTTTGAGATCGCCTCTGCTGTTGTGTGGAGATCGATGATCTGGTAGGTAGGAGTGGACCCAGGGAGACCAGTTAAGTGGCTGTCCCGCCTTGGTGTCCAAGGGCAAGGCACAAGACCCTGGACTGGTGTAGGGTGTAGGAAAGGGTGTGGTGACTCTGGACAGTGAATTAAGTAACTGAAGGTCATCCTTTAGAATTAAGTCCAACCTCCCCAGCACAGGGAGCTGACTCTGCTTTCTGAGCCTCTAGCGTCGCTCCGCCAACGCCTTCTTGGACACCACTCGTGGTTTGCTGGAGCTACTGCAACAGTGTGCCACAGGCTGGGCGACCTAAATGGGAGAAGAATTCTCAGCCTGTTCTGGAGCTAGAAGTCTAAGGCCGAGGTGTCAGCAGGGTTGATTTCTCTGAGGCTTCTCTCCTTGGCTCGTAGGTGGCCCCCTTCTCCCTGTATCCTCATGTGGTCATCTGCGTCTTAATCTCTTCTTGTAAGGATTCCAGTCGTGTTGGTTGAGGCCCACCCTAAGGTCCTCATTTTGATCATTACCTCTTTTATTTTTCTTTCTTTATTTTTGTGGTACTGGGGATGGAATCAAGGGACATTCTACCTCTGAGCTACACCTCCAGCCCCATTTTATTCTTTTAGTTTTGAAACAGGATCTCACTAAGTTGTAGAGGGCCTCACTAAGTTGCTGAGGCTGTCCTCGAATCTATGATTTTCCCGCCTCAGCCTCCCAAGTATTGGGATTACAAGTGTGCACCACCGTGCCCAGCTGATCATTACCTCTTTAAAGAAACTGCAAACACAGTCACATTTTGAGGTACTAGAAATTAGGACTTCAACATACAAGTTTTGATTGAATAAAACTCAGCCCATATAAGTATTATGCTTTTTCTTATTTCTATAATAAAGTATAGTTTAGAAGATAATTTCTCCTTTTTTTTGTGGTACCGGGGATTGAACCCAGGGGCATTCTACCTCCGCGCTACACCCCTGGCCCTATTTTTTATACTTTATTTTGAAACCGGGTCTCACAAAGTTGCAGAGGGCCTCACTAAGTAGAGAGAGGTGGGGGGGGGAGAGAGAGCTGAGGCTGGCAGCGAACCCGGATCCTCTGGTCTCCGCCTCCCAAAGTACTGGGATTACAAGTGTGCGCCACCATGCCCAGCTATAATTTCTACTTTTTAGAAGTCTGTATTATTGTCAAAATATATAACTTAATAAAGAAGCAAATTTGTTGGGCCTCTGTATAGAGTGCATGCCCAAGGCAGTGGCCTACTATTTATTACTTTTTTTTTGGTACTGGGGATTGAACCCAGGGGCATTCTACCTCTGAACTACACACCCAGCTTATGTTATTTTTTTATTTTGAAACAGGGTCTCACTAAGTTGCAGAGGGCCTTGCTAAGTTGCTGAGGTTGGCCGCAAACCCCTTCGATCCTCCTGTCTCAGCCTCCCAAGTACCGAGATTACAGATTTGTGCCACCACGCCTGGCTTATTAATTTATTAATTGGGCTCATGGGACTTCTTCATGTGCTTCTGATTATAAGGCTGCTTTATTTCATTGTATCTTTTTGCAGGACTGTGCTGGCTGCCTGCTGTAGGACCTGGGCACCAAGGGAATGACTGACTTCACTACATTCATATTCTCACTGTATTTCTTTTTTTTTTTTTTTTGCAGTACTGGGGATTGAACCCAGGGACATTCTACCTCTGAACTACACCCCAGCCCCATTTTTAAAATTCTTTTATTTTGAAACAGGGTCTTGCCAAGTTGCGGAGGGCCTCACTAACTAGCTGAGGCTGGCTGCGAACCCAGATCCTCCGGTCTCAGCCTCCCAAGTACTGGGATTACAAGCGTGTGCCACCACGCCCAGCTTCTCACTGTATTTCTAACCTGTTCATTTTCAAAACATGCTTGGTCTTTGGCTTCAATCTATTGTCTTAGCTCCTTGGCCTATAACTGCTGTGCACATACGAAGACCTTGTATGAAAACCAGTCCCCATGCAATATAGGTCAATAGTTGGTTTATGAAGAAAAAACCTGGCTATTGGCAGTGATGAAGAAATGACATTAAATGCTAGGCCTATTGATATTTAAAGATTTAAATCTTCTGTGGAAAAGAAAATCTCAAGCATCATGTTCTTTGCCTACATTTATTTCCTGCAGTCAAAGTGCTGAATAACTTGGCAAAGTCAGTGTCTGAGGAGTACCTAAAGGAAAATCACATTTTGGATTACACTATTGAAGTTTCCAAGTTGGTGAACAACAATCCCTGTGATCAAGCTACCATGAAATACACCGAAGGTGTCCTCATGTAAACATGGATTTATTTTTCTATTTTTTTGTGTGTTCTGTACTAGCTTTTCTTCTTATGATTAATATGGTTAACCCACACCTATTAATCCGTTTCCTGCCTGATTTGGTTAAGAAATGCTGACCTTTGCATTTCCAATCTCTGGCTTAGTGGATCTCAATCTTAGTGGATGATTTGGGGGCTCCTGCTCTTCACCCAGCGCCCTTGTGGCTCCATCTGGAGACATTTCCGGTTGTCAGGACTGGGGGGATTGTTACTGGCATCTAGTGGGTAGAGGCCAGGGTGCTGCTAAACATCCTACAGTACACAGGGCAGCCCCCCCCACAAGGAATTGTCCAGCCCAAACATCGATAGTGCTGAGGTTGAAAATGGTGCTCCAGTTTTTTCATAAAGGTGTTGCTGGGATGTAGCTCAGTGGTAGAGGGGCCCTCGGTTCAATCCCCAGCACACAAAAAGAAAAAGAGAAAAGATATATACACTATCTTCTTATAAATGACGTTGAAAGTTCTTGAATCTCTACTATTATACACTGTTCTTTTTTTGTATCCCCTAGGACAGATTTTTTGTATATATAAAGGATATTTATGAGAATTATGTTTGATAATGCACTGAATGTAGCCAATGTTTATCATGCCCAGTAAATCCTACACATGTATTGTATTTTCAGGTTGGTTGCCAGAAATACTTCTCTTGCAAAAACGAAATTTCAAGAGTGCTTAAAGATCAGGAGAAGTTTGTTTGGAGAGAAAAATATGCTAGTTGGAGAAATTATGGAACGTTTGGCAGATTTAATGTTTTTCTCAATAAACGATAATGAAAAGTAAGTTTTTATGAAATGTTTCAATAAATGTGTCCTCTGATCCCTGCCCAGATCCACCAGAGTCAGGTCTGGAGTTACCCATTGCGGGTATTTCACTTCTTTGTCTCTATTTATAAACCTATTTATAAAGCAAGAGTTCTATTTATAAGCAAGTGTCTCTATTTATAAAGCAAGAGTTCTATCTTGCTTTTTCTGTCAGGACTTGGACCATCTAATCCTGGTACTTGGGAGACTGAGATGGGAGGATCACAGGTTTGAGGCCAGCATGCGGTAATTGGTTTCTACATAAAAAAATTAAATGACTGGGGTGTAGCTTAGAGGTAGTACACCCCTGGATTAAATCCCCAGTAATGCATACACGCATGCGCTCATTCTCCTCTCACTCCTCACTAGTAGGTGACTACTTGTTGCTTTTACTCCCAGGGGGAATGTGACACTGGTAATCACTGATGCTTGAGAGTAAACCAGTCTTAAGACTTTCCAAAAAGTATGCAAAGGTAAATTCCAGCCGGGTGTGGTGGGTGCACGTCTGCACTTGGGAGGCTGAGATAGGAGGATGCAGGTTCAAGGCCAGCCTCAGCAACTTAGCTAGGCCCTTAGCAACTTAGTGAGACCCTGTTTCAAAGTAAAAAATAAAATAGGGCTGGGGGTGTAGCTCACAGGGAGAATGCCCCTGGGTTCAATCCCCAGTACCCCCAAATAAACAAACAAAATGAAAAATAAAAAGGACTGGGGGTGTAGCTCAGAGGTAGAGTGCACCTAGGTTCAATCCCCAGTACCAATAAATAAATAAATTAATTAATTAATTTTTTAAAAAAGTAAGTCCCTTTAAAAGAGTAACCCAAATCAGGGAGGGTCTAAGGGTAAGCCAGCAGGTGCTAAGTAGTAGTGGTGAGGTGGTGGGCTTGGGCCCGGTTATCCAGGTTCAAATTTTGTTTCTGCCACTTAGAAACAGTGAGAAGTTGGACAGGAGCTTCAACATCCTGGTATTCTACCCACTTCCTCATTGGTAAAATGACTAGTAATCATATCTTCAGCTTGGGATCATTAAGGATTAGGAGATTTCACATGTAAAGACTTTAGCAGAATGCCTGGCGCCTACTAAGAGGTTCAAGGTTAGGTTATCAGTTCGCTCCCAGCAGGTGACCCTTGAGGCTCTGGACATCACATAAGCCTCACTCACTCCTCTTAAGACCAGTGCGGAGAACAGAGAATGGGACTTTCTTTAGAGAAGCAAAGAGCTTGACCACTGCCTTGTCAAAGAAAAACCTGAGCACCCAGCACACTGGCAGAATCATCTCTCCTGCCCGGGTCACCCTCCACAGACCCAGAGCTGGAAGGGCATGATTCGAGACCCTGACTACTGCCAGGCCACCCCAGGGGTGACCTCTGTGCAGAGGCACCCATGTACGGTCAGGTCCTCTGCACAGGCCTCAGTGTTGGCTGCCGACCTTCCCAAACAGTGGGGAAGCCTTTTTCCTCATTCTATGTTGTCTTTAGGAGACTGTCTCTTCCACACTGGTTAAGACTAGGAGATGTTCTGCCGAATCATCTCTCAAACAAGTGTAGATCCTTTGCTCTGGTGACCAGGGGCCCTTGCGATAGCTCTCATGCACTACAAAAGGACCCATGGGATCCTGAGGACCTCATAGATTGGGGTGGGTAGGGCAGGACAAATGAGGTTAAATTAAACAATTAAAAATTAAGCTGGGCATGGTGGCATGCACCTGTAATCCCAGTACTAGGGAGAGTGAGACAGGAGGATCGCAGGCTGGAGGCTAGCTTCAGCAACTTAGTGAGACCCTCAGCAACTTAGCAAGATCCTGTTTCAAAATAAAACATAAAAAGGGCTGGGGGTGTAGCTCAGAGGTAGAATGCCCCTGAGTTCAATCCCCAGTACCAGAAAATGAACAAATAAACATTACAAAGACAGAACAGAGAAGAATGAACAATGTCCCAAGAGGAATAGGGACACATCACAGTGAAATGGCCACCGTCTCTCTCAGCTTTTGCCACTGTCTCTCTCAGCTTTTGTCATTCGTCAGCAGCTAACCTTCCTCAGTGACCACGCACTTCAGTCACTTCCCATCCACTGTCCTTTGACTTCTGCCCTCGCCCAACTTCGTTCATCTACTCTTCCAGAAGTCATCGGGAGTGTCCCCAAGGGCCCCCTGCGCTTTTTACCGTGTTGGCCCTCCCCTTAGAAGCACTTGCTCCCTCCCTTCCTGTACCTCTGTTCTCCCGGTTTCCCAGCTAGCCTCCGTGGTGGGCCTCCTTCTCTGATGTGCCTTCTCGGTTTGTTTGTGAGCTCCTCCTCCTCCTCTCTGGCCTCTTCTCTGTTCCCTCTAGCTCAGTTCCTAGGCTCTCTGCTTGTTTCAGTCTCGGCACGCCCTCCTCACTCATGCCCAGGGCTTCAGTCTTTGCTCCTTTAGGCCACGGCTTGTTGTCGCCATCTGCATCTGAGACCTCTGTCATCAGCAGCGGACATGCGTGTCCATCTGTCAATTGGATATCCCCTGTGGTGCTCCACCGTCAGGCTGCATGTGTCCCCTGGCTCCCTGACACCATGCCGCTCTCCACTCTGCAGGCACCGTGGTATCCTCTTAATGACACATCTTGATGGTTATTATCGGTCACTGTGCTAAACATATGACATACGTTTTCTCATCTGACCCTCACAGCTACTCTGTGATCCCATTTTTTGGGGTTTTTTTTTGGCAATACCAGGGATTGAACCCAGGGGCATTCTACCTCTGAGCTACTGAGCTACACCCCCAGCCCATTTTTTATTCTTTATTTTGAAACAGGGTCACACTAAGTTGCGGAGGGCCTCACTAAGTAGCTGAGGCTGGCTGTGAACCTGTGATCCTCCAGTCTCAGCCTCCCAAGTCCTGCGATTACAAGCGTGCGCCACCACACCTGGCTTGTGATCCCATTTTGAGCGTGAGAAGGCCGAGGCTTAGAAGGGTGACACACGTGCCCAGCTTCTCAGAGGTACAGGCTCAGCCCTGGGAGGTGAGCCTCTGTGCCTAAGCACTGGGACCCAACACCCCGACTGCTGACTGTAGAGCTTGAGCCCTCTTCACTCTAAGACTCCAACTACTCCCCCAGTATCAGCACCACCACAGCCAACCCGAGGCCAAGAGCTAGCGAAGCTAGTCTCCCCTTGCATCCAAGGCCACTGCGTTGGCCCGGACCTTCATCCTCCTCCCTCTGGACTGGCTGGCCTCCCTGCTTCAGTTTATCCCCACACTTCTACCCAGGTCAATTTTCTAAAATGTAAATTTGAATCTGGTGCAGTCATATCCCTATAATCCCAGCGACTCTGGAGGCTGAGGCTGGAGGATCACAACCTCGAGGCCAGCCTTGATAATTTAGCAAGACCCTGCCTCAAAATAAAAAAATAAGCCAGGCGTGGTGGTTCATGCCTATAATCCCAGTACCTCGGAGGATCACAAGTTCCAAACCAGACTCAGCAATTTAATGAGACCCTCAGCAACTTAGCGAGATCCTGTTTCAATATAAAAAATAAAATAGATTTGGAAGTGTAGCTCAGAGGCAGACTGCCCCTGGGTTCAATCCCCAGTACCACACACACACACACACACACACACACACACACACACACACCATATACACAGAAAAGAAAAAAAGAAAAAAGAAAAGAAGGGCTGGGGCATTAATACATAAATAAAAAATTTTTGGGGTGTAGCTCAGTGGTAGAGCGCCCATGGGTTCACCCCCCACTGCAAAAACAAATAAAATATAAATTTGATCTGATCATCCTCTTAATGCAAATTCTTCAGTGTTAAAGCCCCGGATCCTTAGGTTTGCACTCAAAGTGCACCCCGGCTTCACTCTTCAGCCCCCCAGGACCTAGTACCTCACTCAAGGGTGAGGATTAGTTTTACTCACCTGTGCTCCCCAGTCCTAGCGCCTGCATTCAGTGAATGTTGTCGAATGAATGTATCAATGAATGTCATGTTTCTTCAATGCCAAACTTTAAATTTCTGTTTTCTAGATCCCAAAGGAAGCAAGTAATTGATTATTATAAACAAGTGATAAAAATAAAGGAAAATGCAGGCGCTCTGGTCAGCTCCTCGCTCGTCAAGAAGCAGCTGAGCATCAGCCTCAGCGACACCTTGTGTAAACTAGGTAACTCCTCCAATCTAGTTCTTTTGTAAACTGGTGAACTTTCCGTTTCACCTGCATACTTTGCTTATTTTGAAAATGTCTTCATTTTGGAAGCAACTCCTGTTCTGTATACTTTTAATTTTTGTTGCAACCTACCTACCTCCCCTTATTAGGAAATATATCTTTTAAGAATCTTTTCCAAGCTGGGCGTGGTAGTGCACGCTTGTAATCCCAGTTCTTGGGAGGCTGAGACTGGAGGATCGCAGGTTCATGGCCAGCCTCAGCAATTTATCCAGGCCCTTTACTACTTAGTGAGACCTAGTTTCCAAATAAAAGTTAAATAGGGCTCGGGGTATAGCTCAGAGGTAGAATGCCCCTAGGATCAAATCCTCAATAACACTACACACACACACACACACACACACACACACACACACACAAATCTTTTCCATGCCATTTCTCATTCTTTTGTAGGGTGAACACCATGCCCCCTCAAACACTCCTTTCCTATCATATAGATTCCCTTCTTCCTTCAAATTCTTCTTTAAGACATAGTTTGTCTATGAATAGTCGTCTTGTTACGGTGGAAGTGGTGATCAGATCGTCTGAAGAGGGGAATTAAAACTCACAGGTGGCTCGGTTGCAGCTTTAACAAAATTTTATTACAAGGACAGTAGGAAATAGAAAAAAGAAGAGAGAAAGAGCAGCGTGCCTGGAAGACATGCTAGAGAGTCCGAAAGTGGAACTCTGCCCCTCCCTCGGACCCCGGCCCCTTAAATATACTTTTCACATTATATGTTCTTATCAGCATTACCAAGGCAATGAGCTAGTAATTTATTTCTTAGGCATAACTTATTCCTTAGGCAGGTGGTGCCTTTTAGTCTACTAAGTGCACTTACTAAGTGCAGAGGTCAATAATCTACCTTGTTTTTACCTCGATTGTATTGGGCTATATTGGTTGTCTGTCAACTATGGGCACTTTGATGTAACACATGGAGTTTACCTTTCTCATACTGAGGCTGGGTCACAAAGAACAGGAGGTAAACAGAGGCACTAGCTGTAGCCAGGGCAGCTGTGTATAAATTCTAAGAGCAAGACATCAGGCCTTTGCTATCTTTATGGTTTTAAAATGTGCCAGGCAGAGTCACTGTGATCTTAGGGCTAAAGGCCTTAACTGCCTCTATGGTATTCTTAAGTCTCTGTGTGCTTCTAAGACTAGAGACTTTAATTGCCTTCACATTCTTACTATGGGTTAATCATTTAGAACAAAGGGGCAGAAGAGAAGGGAGGGGGAGCTCTTGGAATGTAACAGAGCTACCGCCCCTCCCTGCCTGAATGACTGCCTTTTACATTTTACTATAAATTAATATCAGAGCATTTTCCAGTACCGGCTCAGTCTTATGCTTATACCCATGGCACTAAAGTATCAGGAGACCAGAAATAATAAAATGACTTTTCACAGTGACCCATCCTTGATTTTAGTTATAAAATGTAGGACTTAGTGCCTCACTCCTGGCCACGAGGTTTGAAGGCACTTTTTGGTTAAAGATAAAAATTAAAAATTTGAGGGCTGGGGGCATAGCACTTGCCTAGCATGTGGGAAGCCCTGGCTTCTATCCCCAGCACCACAAAAAACAAAAACAAACCTAAAATGAAATAAAAATTTAAAATTAAAATAAAAAATTTGGCTTTTGATCTTACTAGGAGGGACAGTAGGAGAAGGGACATTTTGCCTCTGTCCCCCAAAGGTTCACTGAAATAAGATGACAAAGATAGATTAAATAGGATAGATTAAAGATAGATTAAATAGATTTTAAAAAAGCCATACAAAGTTCTTTTTTTTTTGGTACTGGGGGTTGAACCCAGGGGTGTTCTACCTCTGAACTACACCCCTAGCCCTATTTTACTTTTTATTTTGAAATAGAGTCTCACTAAGTTGCTGAGGGCCTCACTAAGTTGCTGAGGCTGGCCTTGAACCTGTGATCCTTCTGTCTCAGCCTCCCAAGTACTGGGATTACAAGCATGTGCCACCACGCCCGGCTCCATATGAACTTCTTAATGTGCAAAAGTGGAAAAATTAGCACAGGGGCAAGTCACATAACTCTTTCCTACAGGGGAGGGATAGAATGGGCAAGGTAGAAATTTTGGGGGAACAGTAAGTAAATAATTTTTAGGGGAACTCAGTGGCTTGGATAACACACAGTGACCAGGGACACAGATGAGACAATGGACTTTGGGCTTGCAGAACAGTGGATTACAAATGATTCTCATTGGGGCCAAAATAGAGGACGGTGACGTATGACCAGTCTGTCCCTCTGTGTTGATGGACTGCAGAGTTTCTTCCTGTGATGAGTTCAGCCAAGGAAAGCTGTTAAGGAGGGATCAGAGGCAACTCTCTTTCTTTCTTTCTTTCTTTCTTCTTTCTTTCTTTCTTCTTTCTCTCTCTCTCTCTCTCTCTTTCTTTCTTTCTTTCTTTCTTTCTTTCTTTCTTTCTTTCTTTTTTGCAGAACTGGGGATGCATTCTACCTCTGAGCTACACGCCCTATTTTTTATTTGTTGCAGAGGGCCTCACTAAATAGCTGAGGCTGGCCGCAAACTTGCAATCCTCCTGTCTCAGCCTCCCAAGTACTGGAATTACAGGCGTGCGCCACCATGCCCGGCTCTGTTTCTTCTTTGGCCAGTCAGACTTTAAGCAGAAAGGCTGTCCATGTGCTTGGCAGTTGTGGGGGAGAAGCAAGACAAGGTCACAGAGACCTTGACTCTGAGCCTGCTTTTAAGGGCTTTTAATTTCCTTCAGATCAGATTGCTCAGCGTGTTGTCCCCCAAAGACACACACCATTTGGGGGGGATATTGTTCTCTGAGACACAATACTGTTTTTCATTTTGTACCGGAGATTGAATCCACAGACATTCTACTTCCGAGCTACACCCCCAGCCCTTTGTATTTTTGAATACAACAGGTTTGAGACAGGTTCTTGCTAGGTTGCTGAGAGTTTTGCTGCATTGCTGAGACTGGTCTTGAATCTGTGATCCTCATGTCTCAGCCTCCCAAGTACTGGGATTAGTGGCATGGACCACCATGCCCAGCTCTACTTGTTGCTTCTGCATTTACTGATTTGCTCCCCTCCATTGGAAGAGTTTGAATTCTTTTAAAAAATTTTTTCCATGAAAATGTTGGTACCATTATTAGTAGTTTATGGTGAATATTAACTTTCTTCTTCAGTGGTCCTATCTCAGGGAAGTGGAATTTATTTCCATTTAAGGGCAGCCTTCTAGGGTTTCTGTTGAAGGTTCCTCAGAGGCCTCCTGAGAGAGGGACCCTTCTCTCTAGGCTCTGCCATTGCCAGGGAACACAGTGGCCAGAGCTTATCTTTTACTGCCTTGGTCCTTGTTTTGTGAGTGTGTATGTGTGTATGTGTGTAGAACTGGGGATTGAACCCAGGGGCATTCTAACTCCGAGCTACACACTCAGCCCTATTTTATTTTTTATTTTGAAACAGGGTCTCACTAAGTTGCTGAGGGTCTCAGTAAGTTGTTGAGGCTGGCTTGGAACCTGCGATCCTCCTGTCTCAGCCTCCCAAGTACTGGGATTAAAGGTAAGTGCCACCACATCCAGCTGCCTTAGTCCTTGTTTGGCCCTGTAGCCTATTTGCTTGTTTTGCGAATTCTGTGAGTCCTGTTGCTGGCAAACTTGGGAATGGAGGAGAATGGAGAGTTGATGCTTGGGCGGCAGGGGACTTGGGCCTCACCCGGGTGGAGGGGGGTGGGAGCGCAGACGTGGTGAGGGCTGAGTCCCACAGGGCAGAGTTCTCAACCCTGTCCTTGAAAGAGTGGGTTACAGCGGTGTCCAACAGAGACCTCAGTGGACAGCTGGGCAGGGGCGGGGCCTCTGGGTTGGTCATCTCTGGCTATAGCAGTTTTATTTATGCCAATAGGCTACACAGGAAACCTCATTTTCTCTAAATGTCCCAGCTAGAGACATTGGGAACACGTCAGGAGTCCTGACACCTTGTTGCCACAGAGCACAATTTGTATTTCAACCTACACAAGCGGTTTTCAAACCAGTGGGGATTTTGCCTCCAACACAAAAGTCTGGAGAAATGATTTATTTTATTTTCATGACTGGGTAGAGGGACAGGAGTGCTACTGTCATGGAGCAGGTGGAGGCTTGCGTGCTGCCCAGGACAGCTCCCGCCACAAAAATATCAAGCCCCAATGTCGATAGTGTCGTGGCCGAGAAACCCTGATCTAAGCCAAACACTTTTTCCAGCATGTGTCCTTGTCTCCCATTGTGCTTTCAGCTTAGTCACTTGCTGAAGAGGAAAAGGGCCTAAAATACCCGGTATCTGCAGTGAAAGAATATTTTGTGCATATATATTGAAGAATGCGTGTATGCGCGTGCAAGATTTTTTCTCATTAAAGCATTCCAGGCTGAGCACGTGAAGCATTTTATTTGCAAACAGAAAATGCAGATGCAAAAATAGGAAACATTCATGGAAAAGGAACTAGTTCATCTATTCTGGTTGCTTCATAAATGATTCTGTTACATAACCGTTTGGGCTTCTAGTCTGTGATGGCAGGACAATATATTCATGCACTTTCAGAGGAGAAGGAATCTGTAATAGTAGTAATTGCAGTGTTTTTATGTATTTAAAAACATATCAAATTTGCGGTCAGTTTTCTTTTTTCTTTTTCTTTTTTTGGCAGTACTGGGAATTGAACCCAGGGGCATTCTACCTCCGGGCTACATCCCCAGCCCTATTTTTTATCCTTTATTTTGAAACAGGGTCTCACTAAGTTTCAGAGGGCCTCACAAAGTAGCTGAGGCTGGCCACGAACCTGGATCCTCTGGTCTCAGCCTCCCAAGTACTGGGATTACAAGCATGTGCCACCATGCCCGGCTTTGTGGTCAGTTTTCAATGTGGTTATGATCAATTTCCTTCCCTTCCTTCTTTCCTTCCATCCGTCCGTCCGTCTGTCCATCTGTCCTGGGGATTGAACCCAGGTCCTCTACCACCGAGCCCTGATTTACTACTACCCTCCCCAGTCATGGTCAGGTATTTTTTCTGTAAGGAGTCATTTCTTGTCACCATTGGCGATGGTGGCACCGTTGAATGGTGGCATTCATTTCTTGCCCCCTTTCTCTCCTGTTGTTGAAGTTGACTGGTTTAACCGCAGCTCGCTGCTGGCTCACAGGAACATGTAGACAAGTACTTCAGCGTTCAGGTAAGGCTCTCACGCTTTTGCTTCAGGTGGTGATGGTGAGGGCAGAACAGGATCTTAAGTTCACAACGACGAGGATGCTGGGAGGGGCAAGTAGACTGTGAAAACCTCTGGATCTGTTGTCCTTCAATATGTAGGAAGTATTTTTAGTTTTCCTGCCTTTTTTTTTTTTTTTGCAGTACTGGGGATTGAACTCAGGGGCATTCTACCTCCGAGCTACACCCCCAGCCCTATTTTTTATTCTTTATTTTGAAACAGGGTTTCACTAAGTTGCAGAGGGTCTCACTGAGTAGCCGAGGCTGGCCACCAACCTGCGATCCTCCTGTCTCAGCCTCCCAAGTACTGGGATTACAAGAGTGCGCCACATGCTGGGTTTATTTATTTATTTATTTTTTGAAACAGGGTCTCCCTAAGTTGTTGAGGCTGGCCTTGAACCTGCAATCCACCTGTCTCAGCCTTTCAAGTACTGGGGTTACAGGTGTGAGCCACTGTGCCTGGTTCTATTCATCATTTTTATTTATTTTTATTTTTTGGTACTGGGGATTGAATCCAGTGGCATTCTACCTCTAAATTGCTATACCTCCAGCCCTTTTTTTATTTTGAAACAAGGTCTCACTAAGTTGCTGAGGGTCTTGCTAAGTTGCTGAGACTGGCCTCAAACCTGCAATCTATTCATCTTTTTTTGTGTGTGTGTGTGATACTGGAGATTGAACCCAGGGGTGTTCTACCTCTGAGCTACACCCCCAGTCCTATTTTATTTTATTTTATTTTATTTTATTTTATTTTATTTTATTGCCACTGGTGATTGAACCCAGGGGCATTCTACCTCCAAGCTACACCCCCAGTCCTAATTTTTATTCTTTATTTTGAAAGAAGTAGGGCCTCACTAAGTAGCTGAGGCTGGCCGCAAACCCGGATCCTCCAGTCTCAGCCTCCCAAGTACTGAGATTACAAGTGTGCACCACCACGCCCGGCCCTATTTTATTTTTTATTTGCAAACAGGCCTTTCTCAGTGGCTGAGAGTCTTGCTAAATTGCTGAGGCAGCCTTGAACCTGCAATCTTCCTGTCTCAGTCTCCCAAGTACTGGAATTACAATCATATGCCTGGCTGAACAGTTCTCTTTGAAGTCAACATATTTCCACTAAGGGGGAAGTGGGGAGAACTGGTATACAGCCGATTACACTGCATTTATTCAGCAAGTCTTTATCTTAAGCACTTTACACATTGCAATGCACAACATGGTAAGGTTATATTGTCTTACCTGACTAGTTTGTGGATCTGGGGTACTCAGGAGAATGATTCACCCTCTAAAGAAAACACACCTCCAGACCCACCCACACCCTCCCTGGAGCGCACAGGATGAAGGCAGCTCAGTTGCAGGTCATTGTTTGTATCTACCTATGTGACTTTGGATTGGGGGCTCCTGTGCAAAACCACTGTTGGTTTCCTTTGTCCGTAGCTTGTCACCCTTGTGGGGCAGATCCTGCTGCTTTGCAGGGGGTCTGCCTATCACTTTGAAGTGGTTCCCTAGGTCCCCCAGTGTGACTTTTATGAAGATCATATGGCCTGGATTTTAATTCACATCATCTCAAATGTACCCTCTAAATTTGGTTAAAATCAGCTGGGCGTGGTGGCCTAGCTGATTCCTAGTACTTGGGAGGCTGAGACAGGAGGATTGCAGGTTTGTGACCAGCCTCAGCTACTTAGTGAGGCCCTCTGCAACTTAGTGGAGCCTGCTTCAAAATAAAGAATAAAAAATAGGGCTGGGAGTGTAGCTCGGAGGTAGAATGCCTCTGGGTTCAATCCCCAGTACTTGAAAAATAAATAAATAAATAAATAAATAAATAAATAAATAAATAATTTGGTTAAAATATGTCATCTATTTTGGACGCGGTAACAGACAAATAGATGGGCACTAGGTTCCCTGCACTCAAAGGTCTGTATTAACTGCTCTGCGGGAGACAAAAACGACAGCTAACTTCTGCCCTCAAGAGCCTCATTACTTTGTTAGGAGGCAAGACAAATATGTTATAAAAATATAAAACCTTAAGGATTTTTTTTTGTGTGTGTATGTGATGCTGGGGATTGAATCCAGGGGCATTCTACCTCTGAGCTACACCCCGAGCCCTATTTTATTTTTATTTTGAAATAGAGTCTCATTAGGTTGCTGGGAATCTCACTACTTGCTGAGGCTGTCCTTGAACCTGTGATCCTCCTGTCTCAGCCTCCCAAGTACTGGGATTCCAGGGGTGTGCTACCACACTGGCTTGCCCAGTTCTACCCTAAGGATTTAAAGCACCATCTGGTTGGAGAGCACGGAAGTGGGTTTGGGTTTAAGCTTGGCTGTAAGCAGCCTTGTGACCCATGGGTGAGTCTCAGCCTCCCTGGCCCAGGGCATCTGTGTCTGGGCTCCATGTCTAAAATAAGGATACTGAGTTATTTAAGATCCTCAACAGAGCCAGGCATGGTGACACACACCTGTAATCCCAGTACTTGGGAGGCTGAGACAGAAGGATTGCAGATTCGAGGTCAGCCTCAGCTACTTAGTGAGGCCCTCTGCAATTTAGCAAGACCCTGTTTCAAAAATAAAATATAAAATAGAGCTGGGGGTGTAGCTCAGAGGTAGAATGCCCCTGGAAGTCAATCTCCAGTACCACAGGGGTTGGGGGAAGAGTCTCAACAGCTGGGTATAGTAGTATACATCTATAATCCTAATACTTGGGAGACTGAGACAGGAGGATTTCAGGTAAGAGCCCAGCCTCAGCAGCTTAGCAAGACCCTATTTTAAAATATAAAATAGGGCTGGGGGTGGGTGCAGCTTAGCTCAGAGGTAGAATGCCCCTGGGTTCAATCCCCAGTACAAAAAAAAAAAATATCCTCAGCAGAGTTAATATCTGTGCTTCAGTGTCATGAAGACAGTGGTGAGCAGCAAGAGGTTTTTAGTCTCTTGGGGGCCCTAAAGGAAGTGGAGGGAAAGGGGACACTTGTGGGGGCACTGCATGAGCAAGGATAAGAATAAACAAGATGTGGAGGGACCGGTGCCTAGTGGCAGGAGGGGCCTGGAGGCAGGTGGGAGGGAGGTGAGGAGCAGGACGCAGGCGGTGGGGAGAGCCGTGCCGGTGCTGATCAGAGGGAAATCCAGTCCTGCGGGCAGGTAGAGAGTGAACACTGACAAGGGCTGGGGGCCACTGAGCCTCCTGTGGGCTCCTTTTATTTAGGAGATTGTTTTGGACACCCTTCAAATGAGTTTGAGCTCATCAAGCCCATCTAAGTCTGCCTACGAGTGCACACTGATGAATCCCCTATCCATCTTATGTAATTTAACCCCCACCTTAACATCCCCCTACACACTTTCTTTTTCTTGGGGTACTGGGGATTGAACCCAGGGGCACTGTACCTTTGAGACACACCCCCAGCCCTATTTATTTATTTTTGTTTTGAAACAGGGTCTTGCTAGGTTGCTGAGAGTCTCCCTATTGCTGAGGCCGGTCTCAAACCTGCAATGCTCCTGTCTCAGCCTCCCAAGTACTGGGATTACAGGCATGCGCCACCACGCTTGGCTTTCCCTACACACTTTCTATTTCTTTATCCAGCTTTGTTTTTCTTTTTAGTACTTTACTATTTAAAATTAGATAAGTGTATGTCTATTATTATTATAATTATTATTATTTTGATCTGTCTTCCTTGCAAAAAAAGAAGAGACCTGATCAGACTTCTCCATCACTGTGTACCCTGCTTCTAGAACAGTGGCTGGCACAGAGTAGGTGCTCAATAAACATTTCCTGAGTGAATGAATGTGTGATGGAGGAAAAGCTCTAGCTAATTCTGATTTGACCTCTTCCTTTAGAAAAGCAAAGATAATTATTAAAGGCATTTGAATGTTAATTACTTCTCGTATTCTTTCCAGAAGTTATCCAATCACGTATTCATTAATTCACTGAGCAAATATTTACTGCACTTTTAGGTGACAGCCTCTATTTTAGTTGCTGTGGGGATAGTGGTGAACAGGACAGAGATCAGCACCGCCTTCACTGAGCTCACATTGTGGGAGAAGCCTGTCAGATGACTAAATTCACAATGGTTTAGCTACAATTGTAGAAAGCGTTACTATGGAGATGGTTGTTGGACAATTAAATATACAATGGCTTAACTACAGTTGGGGAAAGTACCATCATGGGGAAATGGAAGTGCTCATGGGGGCCCTTCATTTGTCTGGGGGGGAGGTCCAAGAGCAGGATTCTTCTCGGGAAGTACTGCTGAAACTGAATCTGTAGGTTGAGAAATTGCTTGCCAAGTAAAAGTAGGTCTTCCAGGGAGCAGGAATGAATTGTCCAGGCTGGAAGGAGCTAGCAAGGGCTGTGTGGCTGGAGTGCAGGGGCACTGCGGGGGAAGGGCCCATGGGGAGGGTGTAAGGTGGGTCACCGTGCTCCTAGGCAAGGGCAGGGATCTGGGATGCACCGGAACAGCAGCGGGAAGCCAGGGCAAGGTTTCTGCAAAGCAGGCTGTAGAAGCCCAGAGTCATTCTGTCATGGCAGAAGAGACATCTCTAGAGGAGGGTCTGAGAAGTTCCCAGAGAGAGGGGAACTTGACTCAGGACCAGTGCGGTCTTCAACATATGTGACAAAGAAGAATTTCAGCACGTGTCAGTAGAGGCACAGAGATTTATTTGGGAAAGCAAGCAGTATACATTCAAGGGAGAATGTGGGCCATCTCCAGAGAGGGGGGGGGGAGGGAAAGAGAGAGCAAGAGATGCTCTTATGGTTTGGATATGAAAGGTTTCCCAGAAAACCTGGGAATGTTTTCCAGCAAGGCAACCATGTTTAGAGGTGAAATAATTGAATCAGGGCTCTAACCTCATCAGTGGACGAATCCATGGATGCATTAATAACTTGAATGGGCTTTCTGGGAGATAACTAGGCAGGCAGGGTGTTGCTGGAAAAGTAGGTCACTGGGGCATGACCTTGCAGACTACATCGTCCTTGGTCCCTTCCTTTCCCTCTCTGCTTCCCAGCTGCCAGAGTTGAGCAGCTTTCCTTTGCCAAACCCCTCCACCATGATGTTTCTGCCTTGGAGCCAACCAGGAATGGATTGAACCCCTGAAACTGTGAGTCAAAATAAACTTTTCCTTCCTGAGTTGTTCTTGTCAGGTATTTTGGTCACAGTGATGAAAAGCTAATAGAGATACTTTGGGGGTAAAGCAAGGAACACACATTCAAGAGAGACAGAGTTACACAGACAGACAGACAGACATTCTTGGGGTTCCTGCCTCCTATACACCTCCTCCTTCATACTGGGGATTGAGCCCAGGGCCATTCTCCCTTTGAGCTATATCCCAGCCCTTTTTATTTCAAACAGGGTCTTGCTAAGTTGCTGAGGCTGGTCTTGATCCTGCAATCCTCCTGTCTCAGCCTCCCAAGTACTGGGATTACAGGCGTGAGCCACCGTGCCTGGCTTCCGGCTCCTCTTTTAAAGGAAACTTGCTGAAGGGTGTGTATGGGAAGGAATGCAGGGATGACTTCAGTCTGGTGATCTTAAGATGGTTTATGGTGGTCTGATCATTTTCAGAATCCTTAGGCTGATTGTTGTATCCATTATCTGATCAAAAGATAAGTTGGAAAGTCCCCTATTATAGGTTTATCAAGATATAATTTAAGCAAGCTCTCTTGCTTGAACTATTTATTGGTGGGATAATTAACAGTGCACCAGGTAATTATCATTAGTGAGTGAATTTCCAGTAACTTCAAGATTGTGGGTGAAGATTTATAGATTTCCCAGGAATTTGGGAGAGATGGGCCTGGAAGAGAGACCTGGCTTGGGGAGGGAAGGTATGAGGAACTCTAGCATGAAGCTTTCATATTAAAGTCGTATTTTCCTTGTCCTTCCTTTGTGTTACCTTACTGAAGTGCCAAGTTCATGATCCCACCAAAGACCACCAGGAGCCAATTCCGATGCAAAGCACACGAGGGTCTTTTATTCAAGCTCGAGCTTGGGCTCCTAACGTGCACCAATGCAGTGGTCACAGAGAGAAGCCCCTTGCTCTCTGAGAACAAAGCTTTTATCCCTTAAGGAGGCAGCCCACCCCACCTTTACATTGATAGGTTAGTTTAAAACATAAGCTTGTTGGCGTTCCCTGGTTGGTTTAATTTTCGCGCCTTAGGTAGGGGTCATCATTAGG
>PVJS01030451.1:0-24082 GCA_004027185.1 Glis glis | reverse complement strand
CTGGGCGTGGTGGCACACGCTTGTAATCCCAGTACTTTGGGAGGCGGAGACCGGAGGATCCAGGTTCGCGGCCAGCCTCAGCTCTCTCTCTCTCTCCCTCTCCCTCCCTCTCTCTCTCTCTCTCTCTCTCTACTTAGTGAGGCCCTCCACAACTTCGTGAGACCCGGTTTCAAAATAAAGTATAAAAAATAGGGCCGGGGGTGTAGCGCAGAGGTAGAACACCCCCGGGTTCAGTTCCTGGTACTGCAAAAAAAAAAAAAATATATAGGGCTGGGGGTGTAGCTCAGAGGTAGAATGCCCCTGGGTTCAATCCCTGGTACCCCCCAAAAAATAAAATAAAATAAAAAATAAGCCGAGTGTGGTAGCACATACCTGTAATCCTAGTACTTAGGAGGCTGAGACAGGAGGATTGCAGGTTCGAGGACAGCCTCAGTAAGTAGTGAGACTCTCATCAACCTAGCGAGACCTTGTTTCAAAATAAAAATAAAATAGGGCTAGGGGTGTAGCTCAGAGGTAGACCGCCTCTGGGTTCAATTCTCAGTACC
Source organism: Glis glis (assembly GCA_004027185.1). NCBI lineage: Eukaryota > Metazoa > Chordata > Mammalia > Rodentia > Gliridae > Glis > Glis glis. The sequence continues at coordinate 23,537 of PVJS01030451.1, read as the reverse complement.
AAAATGCATAAATAAATGCATAAATAAATAAATAAATAAATTTTTAAAAATATAGCCGGGTGTGGTGGCGCATGCTTGTAATCCCAGTACTTGGAAGGCTGAGAGAAGGAGCACAGATTCGAAGCCAGCCTCGGCAATTTAGCGAGGCCCTCCACAACTTAGTGAGACCCTGCTTCCAAATAAGAAATAACATTGGGTTGGGGTATAACTTGGAGGTAGAATGCCTCTGGGTTCAATCCCCAGTACCAAAAAAAATTATTTTATTTTATTTTATTTTATTAATTTTTTTTTGCGGTACCGGGGATTGAACCAAGGGTCATTCTACCTCCGTGCTACACCCCCGGCCCTATTTTTTTATACTTTATTTTGAAACCGGGTTTCACGAAGTTGCAGAGGGCCTAACTAAGTAGAGAAAGAGAGAGAGAGAGAGCTGAGGCTGGCCACGAACCCAGATCCTCTGGTCTCTGCCTCCCAAAGTACTGGGATTACAAGCATGCGCCACCACGCCTGGCAAAATTTTTTTTTTAAGTAGGACTGGGGAGCCGGGCATGGTGGGAGCCAGGCATGGTGGCACACGCTTGTAATCCCAGTATCTGGGAGGCTGAGACAGGACGATCTGGGTTTGTGGTCAGCCTCAGTTATTTAATGAAGCCCTCCACAACTTTGTGAGACCCTGTTTCAAAATAAAGAATAAAAAATAGGGCTGGGGGTGTAGCGCGGTACCAAAAAAAAAAAAAAAAAGACTGGGGTGTAGCTCAGAGGTAGACTGTCTCTAGGTTCAATCCCAGTACCACAGTAAATAAATAAATAAATAAATAAATAGCCAAGTGTGGTGGTGCATGCCTGTAATCCCAATACTTGGAAGTCAGAGACAGGAGGACTGCAGGTTCAAGATCAACCTCAGCAACCTAGCAAGACTCTCAGCAACCTAGTGAGACCCTGCTTCAAAACAAAAAATAAAAGAAAGGGTTTGGTGTATAGCTCAGAGGTAGAATGCCCCAGGGTTCAATACCAGTACCAAAAGAAAAAAAAGAAAAGAAAATCTGGGGGCTGGAGGTACAGCTCAGTGGTTAGCACTGGCCTAGCATGCGCAAGGCTATGGGTTCCATCACCAGCAACAAGAAGGAAAAAAAAGTGAGGAAATGTGAAGCCCTTGGAAAATGGAAGAAATTCTGTGCTCATTAGATGACACCACTTGTTTTTTTTTTTTCTTCTAGAAGCATAACCACATCTTTCCAGCCACAATATCCTCTGTCTTTAACAATACTAGTCTACGTGCCGGGAGAAGCTTTCCACCACTCAAGGAGAGCCTTAGAAAGCAAAGAAGAGCGAGGTGGGAGTTGGCTGGGGCGAGCTGCGCAGGCCCGGGGCTGCGCCTACGGGGCATCTCAGCTCCTCCGTCCAGTAACCAGCCCAAGCAGGAGCATGGATCTAAAGCATGTGTGGCGAGGCCAGCCTCAGCAACTTAGCGAGACCCTGTTTACAAATAAAAAATAAAATAGGGCTGGGGGTGTAGCCCAGAGGGTAGAAGGCCCCTATGTTCTACCCCCAGCAACACAAAATAAATGAATTAATAAATAAATATAAATAAAAAGGGCTGAGGTGGAGTTCAGAGGTAGAACCCCCTGGGTTCAATCCTCAACACCAAAAAAAAAAAAAGAAATCCAACTTCTGAGAGTTAGTTATTTGCCCCAGCAGGCAACTCCCAACTACAGCAAAAAGGCCACATCGGATTCTGTGGCCACTCACACTGAGACAGAACACTCGTCCCATAAAATGTTTTGAATATCATCACAGACAGTTAGAGCCATTCCATGTGAAGGCAGCAGGGGGCCACCCCTGTCCACTTACCCTCACAGCCCAGGTGGCCTCTGCGGATGGCGGCGTGACCATCAGGGGGCTGTTGGTGTCGTGCTGGGGACAGAGAGAAACGTTCCTGGTGACTGACACAGATTGGCTTACAAAGGAAGTGCTGAATGAAAAGGGTCCACACTTCCGAGTGCTCTCGGACAGCGGGGAGACCTCCAAAAGTTAAAGACAGAATGACCTGATGGCCCAGCAATCCCACCTCCAGGTATAGACCCAGAAGAGATGAAAGCAGGTGTTCACACAAATCCTTGTGCATAAATATTCATGGCCGCACTGCTCACAACAGCCGAAAGGTGGAAACATCCAAACGCCCGGATGGACAAACAAGATGTGGTCATCCATACAACAGAATGTTGTCCAGCCACAGAAATAAGCGAGGCACCAAACCACGCTGCCTCAAAAACACATGCTCCGTGAAAGCCGGACACAACAGGCCACATGCTGTGGGACTCCCTTTGTAGAAATGTCCAGAACAGGCAAATCCAGAGAGACAGGAAGCAGCCCCTGGTGGCTGCCAGGGGCTGGGGGAGGGGAACGGGGAATGACTGCTGATGGGAACGGGCCTCCTTTTGCAGGGATGGAATGTTCTGGAACTAGACAGAGGTGGTAGTTACACAACATTGTGAATGTGCTAAATGTCACAGAATTGTGTACTTTAAAATGGTGAGCCAGAGCCGGGCGAGGTGGCACACGCTTGTAATCCCAGTACTTGGGAGGCTGAGACTGGAGGATCCAGGTTTGCAGCCAGCCTCAGCTATTTAGTGAGGCCCTCCACAACTTAGTGAGGCCCTGTTTCCAAATAAAGAATAAAAAATAGGGCTGGGGGTGTAGATCAGAGGTAGAATGCCCCTGGGTTCAATCCCTAGTACTGCAAAAAATAAAATAAAATGGTGAGCCAGAAACCAGGTGTGGTGGCACATGCTTGTAATCCCAGTACTTGGGAGGCTAAGACTGGAGGATCCGGGTTCGTGGCCAGCCTCAGCTACTTAGTGAGGCTCTCCGCAACTTAGTGAGACCCTGTTTCAAAATAAAGAATAAAAAATAGGGCTGGGGTGTAGCTTGGGAGTAGAATGCCCCTGGGTTCAGTCCCCAGTACCGCAAAAAAAAAAAAAAAAAAATGGTGAGCCAGAGCCAGGCATGGTGGCACACTGGGCTTATAATCCCAGTGTGGGTTTATAATCCCAGTACTTGGGAGGCTGAGACAGGAGGATCGCAGGCCAGCCTCAGCTAGTGAGACCCTGTTTCAAAATAAAGAGAATAAAAAACAGGGCTGGGGGTGTAGTTTGGAGGTAGAATGCCCCTGGGTTCAATCCCCAGTACTGCAATAAATAAATAAAATAAAATAGGGCTGGGGGTGTAGCTCAGAGGTAGAATGTCCCTGGGTTCAATCCCCAGCAATAAGTAAATAAATACATACATACATACATACATACATACATAAATACATAAATAAATAATGGTGAATTTTATGTTATGTGACTTTCACCCCAACAACAAAAAAAGAGAACAGAAGGCAAGAGAAAGCACAGAGACAGAGCTGTGCCTGTACATGTGCATGCATCACTGGACAAGTGTGGACGAGAGGGTTTGGACACTCACGAACTTAGGCGGCGGCATGCTCAGACTCAGATTGTTCAAGGTGACTTCGTGGCCACTCTGTGCACAGGCCACCAGTCTCAGTGCAACATAGAAACCCTGCAAACCCAAAAGAGGGAGGCGTCAACACCACAGGGCCAGGGAGGTGGGGGGAGAGGGACTATGCAAAACCAGAGAGAGCCGGGCTGGGCTGGATTCAGCAAGAGGACACCACAGGAAAGAATATGCTGGAACAGGCTTGTGTCCAGCACATGGTGAAATTTCAGATAAGTGTATTTTTCAAAAATAATGAGCTCCTAACATTTAGGAATTACTAGACTGTATAAAGTAGCGGAGTTAACATGTTTAAAGTGACAAATGATTATAGGTGTGCGTTACCACTCCTGGCTGTGTTTTGTTTTTGTTTTGCAGTACTGGGGATGGAACCCAGGGCCTCGCACATGCTAGACAAGAACTAACCACCAAGCTGCACCCCTAGCCCTTTTTATTTTTTATATTGAGACCAGGGCTTCGCTAGGTCACCCAGGCTGGCCTCAAATTTGCGATCCTCCTGTTTCAGCCTCCCGAGTCGCTGGGATGACAGGTGTGTACCACGGCACCCGGCGGGAATGGGTTTCAGGTTTCTTTTGCACAAGTATTCTCAGTACCTTTAAAGTATAGTCAAGCATCTTCGAATACAGTTTGGGGAAAGGCAGAACTCACTTAACTTAATCTAGGACTATTTCAAATCACTTGTAATTATGGTTCTGCAAAATGCCATTTGTATGAGTTCCATGCCCAGCACCAAAAAAAAAAAAAAAAAATTCCATTTCTAGAACATCTTAAAATGACAAAATCACCAGGATGGAACAGGCCAGCACTTGCCAGAGGTTAGGATGTGACTGCCAAGGGGCAGCGCAAGGGAGTCTCTCTGGGGTGCTAGAACTGTTCTGTGTCCCAAGTGTGGTGGTGGTCACACAGATATATGCACAAGATAAAACTTCCCAGAACCACAGACCACCGCCAAGAGAGAGCGCATGTCCAAGAGACCAAGTATGACTCCGCGCCAGCATCCGCCGCCTAGCTTTGATTGCTACGCCCTGGTTACATGAGATGCTGAAAGATTCACAGGGACCTGCCAAACTATTTTTGAAATTTTCACAAGAATCTCAAGTTATTTCAAAATTTAAAAAAGTCTTGCTGGGCATGGTGACACATGCTTGTAATGCCAGTACTTGGGAGACTGAGACAGGAGGATCAGAGGTTTAAGGACAGCCTCAGCAAGACCCTGTTTTGAAACAAAAAATAAAAAAAGAGCTGGAGTTGTAGCTCAGAAGTAGAATGACACTGAGTTCCATTCCCAATACTAATATTAAATAAAATAAATAAAAGGACTTCCTTTCAAAGTGAATGCCTCCCATTGCAGGCTGGCTAGTTGTACTTGGTCTAATAAGCTCTGCCAGCAGAGAGCTGTGGACAGAAGCATGAGGCCACGCTGCCGAAGGGGCGCCAGCCCGCCCTCCCCTGCTCGGCACACGAGAGTATATACCTGTTTGTCCAAGAACCCTTTACCTTCTGGATCGGCCAGGTCCCATATCTGTAAAAACACAAAAAAGCCCATGAGCATGGCTGGCCTGTGCGTGAACAGAAACAAGGGCTGCACCCCCCTCTACTATGGGCCTTGCCAACTGATGCCTCCAAGGTGGAAGGGACCGTGCCCAGTTGCACATGAAGAAGCCGGTGGACCTGTTGGCAGCAGGGCCCAAGAGCCCCTAGGTCCACTCGGCACCAAAGCCGACATTTATTGCACTGTTACACCCCCAACATAGATCCACAAGCTATCAAGACCCCAAAGCGTCTGTATCTTGTCTGCTACCTAAGAAGCGAAGGTGGCTCCCATCTGGGCATTTGAATCCAGTAGTCACAGCCCAGGGCTCACAGTGACTGGCCACTGGCTGTGAGACAGGGCCCCAGGATGGGGGTCTACACAGGTGGCCTCACCTGCCAGGGGCGCCGTGAGGGCGGCCACGGAGGCGAAGCTGCTGTTCATCTTCACCTACCTTCCCTAGGATGATGTCTGAGAGGCCTGACTTCTTCAGAAACAGCGCGGCCTCATTGGCCCCCACTCTCCCCGTGTACGCCGGGTCCACCTGGAGGGGGAGAGCAATGGTTAGCACTTCGGTACCCAGGACGACAGGAAGGTGACAGGCCAGAGGACTGCCTGCCTGCTGCTCAGTCGGAGAGCAAGAAAGGCCAGGAAGCCACTTCAATGGGGCTATAGCTTGGGACTGAGCCTCCAGCTCAATCTCTCTGCTTTTACCTAAAGACATCCATTGGCTGGGACCGTGGCTGCAGGGAGAGTGCATACAGTGTGAGCGAAGCCCTGGAATCCATCCCCAGCACCAATCAATCGACCCATCAATCAATTAATCAATAAAAAGGCATCAGTTAAACTTACCTGCTTGTAATAAGATTCGTATAATGGATTTCCACTGGGAATCTGTAAACAAAATCATAGACATGGGTCAAAAGTGGACATACCCCTGGGGGAAAAAGTATCTCCCCAGCTGGGTGTGGTGGCGCATGCCTGTGATCCCAGTACTTGGGAAGCTGAGACAGAAGGATCACAGGTTCAAGGACAGACTCAGCAATGTAGAAAGACTCTCAGCAACCTAGCAACATCCTGTTCCAAAACAAAAAAAATTTAAAAAGGGCTGAGGGTGTAGCTCAGAGGTAGAATGCTCCTGAATTCAATCCCCAGTACTACACACACACACAAAAGTATCACTCCACCTCAATTTTTTTTTTTTTTTTGAGACAGGCTAGCCTCGAACTCCTGGGCTTAAGAAATTCTCCTATCTCAGCCTCCCAAGCAGCTGGAACCATAGGCACATGACACCCAGCCTGCTCTCCCAGCCACGATTTCATCATTACTGATATATACGATGGTGAAAATCAAAACGTATAAATGCATGCACTTCACACGTCCTCCAGACATAGAGCTCAGTGTGCTTCCAGTCACAGCGCCACACTGCCAGCGCTGATGTTGCCTAGTAATTCCCAATCCCAGTGCTGACAAGGGGGCCAGGAAGCAGCAGCAGCCACCACGGTTGTTTCCTACTCGCTGCACCATGGACTCTGGCTCAGAGGCAGAGGACGCCCAGCCCCCAGGAGCAGGAGAGGAATTCCTCACGGATCATGAGTCACCTGACACATCCCCTGGGTCTTTCCCAACCAGTCCTGTTCATCCTCCACCAGCCCCGGAATGAGAGCTCAGAAACACACGGTGACAGGCGCCTGAGGGAGAGCTGGCCAGTGACCTCTCCCACCATTGCAGGCAGGAAATTCAAAGTCCTTAGCTCCGCACTGAAGGCACCCCACATTCCAGCCCCTTGAACCCGTGAGACGTTGCCCCTCAGAGAAGGTAACCACCTCATCTAGGGTGGCACAGCAAGTTGCGGCCACACGAGGCCCCACCTGGATCCACACTGGTTGGTGGTCAAGTGTGCACAGTTCCCACCATGTCCACCACCTCCCCTGCTGACCTCCCAGATGAACTCGACGGGAGGAAGAGGACTCTGGAGGAAGGAGGGAGCCACTAAAATGTGGGCTGTAAAAGTCCTCCACGTGTTGGTGTTTTTACCAAGTACCATGGCTGAAATGCTTCCCCAAAGTTCAGGTGCTGGAAACGTCACCCCCAGAGCAACAGGGAAGGAATACTGTCTGAGGGGGTCCATGTTCATCAAAACTCCCTTCAAGTCGGGCGTGGTGGCACACGCTAGTAATTCTCGCACTTGGGAGGCTGAGACAGGAGGATCACGGGTTCAAGGACAGCCTCAGCAATTTAGGCTCTCAGCAACCTAGTGAGACCCTGTTTCCAAATAAGAAATAAAATCTGTCTGGCAGTGTAGCTCAGAGGTAGAATGCCTCTGGATTCAATTCCCAGCACCACCAAAAAAAAAAACCTCCCTTCAGTGCTGTGACACTACTTCTCGTAATGGACTAAGCCAGGGAGGGGGGCCTTGGGTTAGGATTGCTGGCTCTGAGCCGAGATGCATCCAGCACTTGTGTACTGTGGTACTAAAAGGGTTGTTTCAGGTTAAAAATAATATCCAGTGACCTCCAGCTTCACTGGGGGATGCCAACACCTGTGAGCAGATGGAGAACTGAAAGTACAGAGAAAACTACCAAGACAGGAGGGAGACAGCATGCAGATCTGCAAGGGGAAAGTCAAAAAGATGGGCTGGGGCATGGTTCGGTGGTTAGCGCCCGTCTAGCATGTGCAAGGTCCTGGGTTCCATTCTGAGCCCCTCCCCCCTGCCACAACCGATAAAGAGAAAAGGGACAAAGAAAAGGGAAATCCTGAAAAGGCAGAAAAAAATTAAACAATATGAAAAGCTGGAGGTTAAGAAGTAAACACTTCATAAAAGACAAAATGCTAGGCACAGTGGCGCGCACCTGTCGTCCCAGTGACTCAGAAGGATGAGGTAGGAGAACTGCGGGTTCAAGGCCAGCCTGAACATAGCAAGATCCTGTCTCAAAATAAAATAAAAGTAAGCCGGGGAGTGGTGGCGCAAGCTTGTAATCCCAGTACTTAGGAGGTGGAGACCAGAGGATCCGGGTTCGCGGCCAGCCTCAGCTACTTAGTGAGGCCTTCCGCAACTTCGTGAGACCCGGTTTCAAAATAAAGTATAAAAAAAAAATAGGGCCGGGGGTGTAGCTCGGAGGTAGAACGCCCCTGGGTTCAATCCCCAGTACCGCAATAAAATAAAATAAAATAAAATAAAAGTCGTCATGGTGGCATACCTATAATCCTAGTACTTGGGAGGCTGAGACAGGAGGATTGCAGGTTCAAAGCCAGTCTCAGCAACTTAGCGAAACCATGTTTCCAAATAAAAAATAAAACAGGACTGGGGGTGAAGTTCACAGGTAGAATGCCCATGGGTTCAATCCCTAGCATCACAGAAAAATAAAATAAAATAAAATAAAATGCACTGGAGCCAGGCATGGTGCACACACCTGTAATCCTAGTACTTGGGAGGCTGAGACAGCAGGATCACAGATTCAAAGCCAGCCTCAGCAACTCAGTGAGGCTCTCAGCAACTTAGCAAGACCCTATTTCCAAATAAAAAATAAAATAGGCCAAGCGTGGTGGCGCATGCTTGTAATCCCAGTACTTTGGGAGGCGGAGACCGGAGGATCCGGGTTCGCGGCCAGCCTCAGTTCTCTCTCTCTCTCTCTCTCTCTCCCTGTCTCTCTCTCTCTCTCTCTCTCTACTTAGTGAAGCCCTCCGCAACTTCGTGAGACCCGGTTTCAAAATAAAGTATAAAAAATAGGGCCGGGAGTGTAGCGCAGAGGTAGAACACACCTGGGTTCAATCCCTGGTTCCGCAAAAAATAAAAAATAAAATAAAATAGGGTTGGGGGTGCAGCCTGGAAGTAGAAGGCTGCTGGGTTCCATCCTCAGTACCACAAATAAATAAATAAAAAGGGCTGGGGTGCAGTTCAGTGGTAGAGTGACCCTGGGTTCAAGCCTCAGTACTACAAAAAGGAAAAAAAAAAAAGGAAATCAAGACAGGCAACTGGAAAGAGTTAAATGTACAGGCCCTTGAGTGACCCCTTCCCTTGAGCATGGGGCTTTAGGGTCTCAGCCAACACCATTCCAGGGAAGTGGCACAGAAAGAGAAAGGGGTGGCTGTCACCCTTAGCCTCTTAGTACCTTATTAGATGACAGTGTTCGGCCATCACATCCTGTATGACTTCCTAGGTTTAGAAATCTGGCAGGTGTCCAGAACATCTCTCCCAAGAGCAGTAAGACTGACAGAATGAGGCAAAGTTAGCCAGCTGTGTGTCACCAGTCAGAAAAGGTGACTGTGCTCATGACCTGCCACTGGCTCAGAGACGCCAGAGGTCCCCTCCTTAGATGACAAAGGTGCCCTTGCCACCAACAAAGTCACAGATCTAAGCCAGGCCTGGTGGCTCACACCTGTAATCCCAGTACTTGGGAGGCTAAAACAGGAGGACTGCAGGTTTGAGGTCAGCCTCAGCAACTTAGACCCTGTTTCAAAATAAAAAATAAAAGGGCTGGGGACGTAGCTCAGAAGGGTTCAATCCTCAGTACAAAAAAAAAAAAAGGTCATAGATCTAAAATACATTTACAGGGTTGCTTTATTAGAAAGATCCCATGATAAGCATAAAGAGGTCTCCAAGCTACTGTGATTCCAGTAGGGGGAAAAGAGTTATGGCATTTGGAACATTCAGGATTTTTTTTGTGTGTGTGGTACTGGGGATTGAACCCAGGGGCATTCTACCTCTGAGCTACACCCTCAGCTCTTTTTATTTTATTTATTTATTTTTGTTTTGAGACATGTTCTCGCTAGGTTGATGAGAATCTCACTACTTGCTGAGGCTGTCCTAGAACCTGCAATCCTCCTGTCTCAGCCTCCCAAGTACTGGAATTACAGGCATGTGCCACCATGCCCAGCAACATTCAGGATTATTAACATCTGTCTTAAACTTCCCCATACTTAGAGTAACAAGAGCCGGGTGTGGTGGGTGTGTGGGGCCTAGCACCACACACACACATACACACACACACACACACAAAGGGTAACAAGATCCATGATCAAGAGAAGCAAGGTCGCCAGGCATGGTGACACACGCCTATAATCCCAGTGTTTGGGAGGCTGAGACAGGAGGATCACAGGTTCGAGGCCAGCCTCAGCAACTTAGCAAGACCCTGTTTTAAAATAAAATAGGTCTGGGGGTGTAGCTCAGAGGCAAAATGTCCCTGGGTTCAATCCCCAGTACCAAAAAACAAAACAAACAAAGCCCAATGACAACAGCAAGTGCTGGTGAGGGTGTGACACTGCCGGCGGGAATATAAAAGGGTATAGCTCTGGAAAACAGCTTAGCAGTTTCTTTTAAGAACCTAAACACACAGCTACCACACAACCCAACAACTATCCTGGGCAAAGGGAAAGGAAGACTTATGTTCATAGCGTCCTAGTGTACTGCTTACACCAGCTCTGCATGTCACCACCTAGTCTGGAAACATCCTTCAACGAGTGATGAGTTCAGCAAACTGCGAACCAAGCACATCACACAACACCCAGCAATGAAAAGGAAGGGGGGGGGCTGTGTGTGTGTTGGGGGTGCGGCCAGGGTGGAAAAAAAAAAGGAAATGAACTATGGATACACACAACAACCCAGATGAATCTCCAGAAAATCATGACCGAATGATTCTATCACATAACATTATTAAAATAGGAAAATTATAGCCAGGTGCATGCCCGCAATCCCAGTACTGGGGAGGCTGAGACAGGAAGATTGCAGGTTCGTGGCCAGCCTCAGCAACTTGTGAGGTCCTCCATAACTAAGCGAGACCCTGTTTCAAAATAAAGACTAAAATAGGACTGGGGGTATAGCTGAGAGGTAGAATGTCCCTGGGTTCAACCCCCAGCACCAAAAAAAAAAAAAAAAATAAGACAAAAGTAAAGAGATTGGTTGTCAGGGATTGAGGATGGGATGAGGGGAAGTGGGTGTGGTTATAAAAGAGGAAGAGGGATCTGTTCTGTATCTGACTGTATCAATGTCAACATCCTGGTTGCAACATTGTCCCATAGTTATGCAAAACATCACCACTGGAGGAAACTGGGTAAATGATATCTGGGTCTCTCCATTACCTTTGTGTGTGTGTGTGGGGGGGGTTACTGGGGGTTGAACCCAGGAACATTCTACCTCTGAGCTACACCCCCACCCCTATTTTATTTTATTTTATTTTATTTTATTTATTTTTTTTTTTTGCAGTACCGGGGATTGAATGCAGGGGCGTTCTACCTCCGTGCTACGTCCCCGGCCCTATTTTTTATACTTTATTTTGAAACCAGGTCTCACGAAGTTGCGGAGGGCCTCACTAAGGAGAGAGAGAGAGAGAGAGAGAGAGAGAGCGAGAAAGCTGAGGCTGGCCGCGAACCCTGATCCTCCGGTCTCCGCCTCCCAAAGTACTGGGATTACAAGCATGCGCCACCACGCCTGGCTTTTATTTTATTTTGAAACAGGGTCTCACTAAGTTGCGGAGGGCCTTACTAAGTAGCTGAGGCTGGCCGCGAACCTGCGATCCTCCAGTCTCAGTCTCCCAAGTGCTGGGATTACAGGCGTGCGCCACCACGCCTGGCTACCCTTGGATTACCCTTACAACCACATGTGAATATACAATAATCTCTAAATTAACAGTTCGGTGTTTTTGTTTGTGTCTACGGTGTTTTTGTTTGTGTCTAAACAGATTTAGGAGAATCAACAACCAAATGGAAGGTGACATTTTTAGACAATTAGGGAAATGTAAATGGAGCCAGGCATGGTGTCACATGCCTGTAATCCCAGTACTTCGAAGACTGAGACAGAAGCTGGGCGTGGTGGCACACACTTGTAATCCCAGTAATTGGGAGGCGGAGATCGGAGGATCCAGGTTCCCAGGCAGCCTCAGCTACTTAGTGAGGCCCTCCGCAACTTCGTGAGACCCGGTTTCAAAATAAAGGCTAAAAAATAGGGCTGGGGGTGTAGCTTGGAGGTAGAACGCCCCTGGGCTCAATCCCCGGTACCGCAAAAAAAAAAAAAAGAAGAAGAAGAAGAAGACCGAGACAGGAGGATCGCAGGTTCGCAGTGGTAGAGCATTATTTGGTTCATGATTGAATCAGGTATTCCAAGTCATTCTAAGTCATAAGTCATCTGGAGATGATGCAAAGTCTCTGCCTGTCATGTGCTAGGTTGCATCCTGGCACACCTGGAGTACGTATGCCCTGAAGACCAGATCAGATTTGCAGGAAAGCAGAAGGGCAAGAGGGTTCATTCAGTTTCCCTCTTTGAGAACACAAATGCAGAGAAGCTGAAACAGGTTAGGACTGGTTGAACCAACAAAGCACTGCTGTGGCTCCACAGAACAGAATAAATACATCCTCGTAGTAAGGAAACTATATGTGAGAAAGGAGGGCAGAACCAGCAGGTCGGCATGGACTGGACCGGCTTGGGCAGCTCCAGATACCTAAGCCTGGGGGACTGAGCCATCTGGCCAGGGCTTCTGGGCTCCTAGTGGCTACTTGCGCTCCCTGGAGCTCTATGTTAGCAGTAGTTGCCCTGCAAATAGCGGAGAAAAGGGAAAGAGAAATGCAAGCTGAAGCAGGGTATAAAGGAAGATTCTTGAATTCTCTCCAGGGGCCACAGCATCACTGAGGGGGGTGGATGTGGCTGAAGATGGAGGTGGTCAGGGTGTGGGGCCTCCACCTGAACCAGACAGGCAGACGGGCTGGGGCCTGCAATCGGGACATGGCAGTCCCCTCAAGGGAACCAAGGGGCACCTGGGAGCTTGTGCTGCGGTGACGGAGACTGAGCGCAGGGACTGGAGCCTGGGGAAAGTGCGAAGCCTAAATGCCACTAGGAGACCCTGGCGCTCAGCCTTCCTCTACCGGAACGGCAGTGAGGAGAAACGAAGGTTGCTTGGCTCTGCTGGCCTCTCTCGGCCACACCCTACCTGGCTTCTCTAAGAGCAGCAGTCCCACGCAGAGGTCAAAGGTGCTGCAGACAGATATGGACTCAAGTCCCACCCCACCACTCGACCGCTGCACACCCTAGGGGGTGGCACCCTCTATGTGCCTCAGTTTCTGCATCAGGAAAGTGACGCTGGGTGCCCCCACCATGGCACTCATCAGCCATTGGCTATTGTGATTCCCGTTCCTTCTTTCCCGCTCTCCTTCCAAGGGCTCCGGGTGGGCACGCATCCCATCCCTGGCAATGCCCCCTCATCCTGGTTCCACCTCAAGCCACCCACCTCCCGTCCCTTCACAGAAAACCCCCGCACACAGAGGTCTGCCCTTGGATCCGCCAGCTGTCCCTCTTGGACCCAAGAATTCACTTATTCACTCACTCAACAGTGACATGCTGAGTTGATGCTATGAAGAGGCTTCTGGAAGGGGGACAGGTAGGTGAAGGAGCCCGGCTTGACAGCACAGGGGACTGCGTGACAGGAGCCCAGGGCGGCAGCAGGCAAAGCGAGGGGCCTAACGGGATGGGCCAGGCAGGGTCTGGAGAGAACTCAGTGTTGCTCAGCCAGCTGGGAGAGCAAAGGCTGGGGTGTCATCCCAGGGCTGGGTGGCTGTGCGTGTGAGGAGATGATGGAGCTGGAAAGGCCTGGCAACGTGGCCACATGCAAGCCTATAAGGCCCATAGGCTGCCTGGTGCGGTGAGAAAGAGCCAGGATGGGGTGACTCTGCGGCCTGCAAGCAGACACACACCACCATGCAGGCCTGTCCCTGAAGCCAGGTCAACAAGGCTGAGAAAGCAGAAGGAGGAGACGGGAGAGATGAGAAGGAAGGGTGGGCGGGATGGAGCTGGGAAGGGCCCAGGCAGCAGGAGTTAGGTCAAAGGTGCCCCAGCCTCCTTGGAACCTCTGGCTGCTGACCAGCACTTCCGGGGACCTCCCTACTGCTGATCATCCTCCCAGACCCCCAGGGACAGGTCCTCATGGAGGAGAGACTCAGGGGAGAGCCTCCGGAGAGAAGGGGCAGCTCAGTAGGAAGTGTGCCCGCCTGCTGGGAGGAGGCCCCTCCCCACAGCACCCAGGCATCCCCAGTGCATCTGCCTGGGTCCCAATGTCCCTACACCCTCTGACCTGCCCTGCCTCCACTCCTGCCCTGCCCCCACCCCCTCACTGAGCACAGGCCAGGACTCATCTGGCCTCACACTGGGGTGTTCCCAGACTGTCCCCCCCCCTTTTTTGTGGTGCTGGGGATTGAACCCAGGGCATTCTACCTCCAAGCTACACCCCCAGCCCTTTTTATTTTTTATTTGGAAACAGGGTCTCACTAAGTTGCTGAAAGACTCGATGAACTGCTGAGGCTGGCTTTGAATCTGCAATCCTTCTATCTCAGCCTCCCAAGTACTGGCACTACAGGCATGCACCAGCACTCCTGTTATGGCTGCTGGTGGCACTTTCTGCTTCCGGGATCCACTATTTCCCACTGTTTCACCAGGTACTTCCTGGGGCCTCTAGACTCCAGGCGCCACGGTGAGCAGAAACAGGCTCAGTGCCAGAGATGCCAGGGTCTGGTCAGCGGGCATGCAGCAGGCAGGCAGAAAAGCAAACACACTGGCAGGGGTGGCAAGGACAAGGACAGGCCCGGGTCCTGATGAGGGTGAGGCAGGGCCAGCCTCCCACCCTGGGCGCTCTGTCCCCTCGGCCTGCACACCCTCTGCCCACGTCCCGGCCCTGCCTCTCACTGCCAGCCTGGCCTTCTCGCAACCTTTGCAGGCATCTGGCTGAGGATGTAGCTCAGAGGGAGAATGCCACTGGGTTCCATCCTCAGTATCACAAAATAAATAAAAATTTAAAAATAAGTAAATAATAAAAAGGGCGGGGGCGGGGGGAGAGCTCAGTGGTAGAACACTTCTCAGTTCAATCCCCAGTACTGCAAAAAAGAAAAAGGAAAGCTATGTTTTGTTTTTGGCAGTACTGGGGATTGAACCCAGGGGCATTCTACCTCTGAGCTGCACCCACAGCCCTATTTTTTATTCTTTATTTTGAAACAGGGTCTCACTAAGTAGCTGAGGCTGGCCATGAACCTGCGATCCTCCTGTTTTAGCCTCTCAAGTGCTGGGATTACAAGTGTGCCACCATGCCCGGCAGTACCGGGGATTGAACCCAGGGGCATTCTACCTCCGCGCTACGCCCCCGGCCCTATTTTTTTATACTTTATTTTGAAACCGGGTCTCACAAAGTTGCGGAGGGCCTCACTAGGTAGAGAGAGAGAGAGAGAGAGAGAGAGAGAGAGAGAGAGAACTGAGGCTGGCCGCGATCCCGGATCCTCCGGTCTCCGCCTCCCAAAGTACTGGGATTACAAGCGTGTGCTACCACGCCCGGCAGGGAAGCTAATTTTCTATGGATAATGTAATAACATGGAGGCAGGCTTGTTCCTGTCACTAATAAATGAGCACCCTTCCTCACGCTCCAGTGATAGAGGTGAAGAGGCTTCAGGATGGCCCTGGTGCCGCCCCATCCCATCCCTAGGCAGGAGTCTCTGGGCCCTGTTCCTGTTTCCTTGTCCAGAGACAAAGTGTTCCCGTCCACTGACTCCTGTCTAAGGCGGCCAGCGAGACAGCCCGCGCTCCTGCCGTGGTCCCCAGCAACCAGCCGGCCTCCAGACTGCAGGCGGTCACACTGCCTGCTCTGTGCAGGCAGCGGCGGGCCCAGCAGGGACAGAGCTGCAGATGAAGGGAGAAGAGCATTCCAGAGAGAGGGCAGAGCAAGTGCGAAGGCCACAGGCAAGAGGGGACTCAGGGCCTTTGCCACCTGTGCGGGCAACAGAAAGAAGGGCCAAGTGGCTGGGCAGAGCTGGGGTGCGGGAGCAGGTGCATGGGACAGGGCCTGCTGCAGCCCGGCTTTCTGGAACCACCTATTTCTTTCAACCTTTCAGCCCTGTGTACAAGAGAACTGGCATGGCCTCAGCCTGGGGGAATCACAATCCGGCGCTTCCTGCTCTCCAGACCCCAATCCCACCCAGCGGGCAAGCATTCACTGGTTGGTGACCTCCACCTAACCCCACGGGGGCCTGGACTACTGCGGTGGGTCAGGTGCAGATAGGTGTTTATAGCCGGTGGTTTACGTTCCATGCAGGAGTGCAGCCCTTAGACCCATGCCACCTCCAGGGCCACTGCTCTGTCCAACAGTACATCCTGGCCTGGTGCAGAGGGCAGCAGGCGGGCTTGTTTCCCCGCCCCTCCCCCACTGGCCGCTCTCTGGTGAGCAGAGGACATCAGTCTCTTTTGTCTTGGGCCTATTTGCAGCCCAGGCACACTCCTGCGACCAAAACACCTTCTTCCTTTTCTCCCTGAGTCGCCCTCATTAAAAGAGGTACATGATGCTGGGCATGGTGGCGCACGTTTGTAATCCCAGTACTTGGGAGGTGGAGACCGGAGGATCCAGGTTCGCGGCTAGCCTCAGCTACTTAGAGAGGCCCTCCACAACTTCGTGAGACCCAGTTTCAAAATAAAGTATAAAAAAAATAGGGCCAGGAGTGTAGCTCAGAGGTAGAATGCCCCTGGGTTCAATCCCTGGTACCGCCAAAAAAAAAAAAAAAAAAGAGGTACATGAACTCCCCAAAGCCCTGCCCCAGCCCTTCACATGCTTTGGCCCTTTGAGCTACAACTGCAGCCTCTGGCTCCTGCCCAGTCTGCCTGGCCTCCTCACTTCCCCACATCCCCACAGCCCAGTCCAAACACACCCTCTCCATCATACAGCCGTATCTAACACCCAGATGGAAGCAGGTCCTCTGCTCCTCCTCCAGCATGGACCACCCGTGACCTAAGCCTCAGCTACAACCTAGGCAGAGCCATTGCTCCTTGTAGGATGGGCCTGGACAATTCATTCCCATGCCAGCCTGGGAGCTCTGAGCACCGGTAATCCCTCACAAAGGCAATAAGCAAGCTGGGCAGGCACAGAGGCACACATCTGTCATCCCAGCAACTCGGGAGGCTGAGGCAGGAAGATCTCAAGTTCGAGGCCAGCCTGGGTAACTTAGTAAGATTATGTTTCAAAAAAAAAATTAAACTGGGAGTGGTGGTGCATGCTTGCAATCCTAGTACTTGGGAGGCAGAGATAGGAGGATCTTAGGTTCAAAAAGAGCCTCAGCAAGTAGTAAGACTCTCATCAACCTAGCGAGACCCTGTTAAAAAAAAAAGGTATGGGGTATAGCGTAGCTCTGAGGTAGAATGCCCCTGAGTTCCATGCCCAGTACCACAAAAAAAATAAATAAATAAATAAAATAAAATAAAATAAAAGGGCTGAGGGTGCAGCTCAGAGGTAGAGTGCTTGCCTAAAACACGTGAGGCCCTGGTTTAATCGCCAGTATCTCAAAAAATTATAAAAGAAAAATAAGAAGCACTTTCCACTTCCCACTCTACCTTCCAATGTGATGAGATTTTTAAAATATGGCATAAGATGTTCACAGTGACGTTCTCTCTACTCAGACTGTAACATCTCTGATGATTAGGTAACACGATCATGGTGTAGAAATTGCAAGATTTTGAACTGTCACACTTGACAGCTTGTAATGCATATGAACTGAAAAATCTCTCCAAGACTGGAAACCACAGTGCAATGAGGAGGCCTGGTGCTGGGTCAGGAGAACCATGCCAGCCTGGGGTTGTGGGGACAACCTGGGGCAAGAGGTATGATGTGAAGCTGGGCGTGGTGGCACACGCCTGTAATCCCAGTACTGGGGAGGCTGGGGGAGGCTGAGACAGGCAGATTGCAGGTTCAAGGCCAGCCTCAGCAATTTAGCAAAGCCCTCAGCAACTTAGTGACACCCTATTTCAAAATAAAAAATAAGGCCCAAAGGTAGAATGTCCCTAGGTTCAATCCCTAGTAGACACACACACACACACACACACACACACACACACACACACGGAATTCCACATCTGACAGGGGTGGGGCTGATTTTACTCTAAACCTTGCTCTCTGTCCATCTATCAAATCACACTGCATGGCTATTAGCATTCTAGTAAGATAGGGAGACTGGCAATTATCTTAGAGGAAAAAAATAACAGGCCCAAGAGAATAAGCCAGTGTCGGAGTCCCTCAGCATTCACTGCAGACACATTGGCCGGTGCTGCTCTGGGCAGGGTGCCCAGCAGGCTGTCTGGAAAGCTGAGGAGAACAGGAGGAGTGGGGGTACTCTCTAGCAGGTGGAAGAAGGTTCAGTCCCCGTGCTGAGTCTGCCAGCTATGGGACTTCGACAAGTGACTGCATCTCCATGAGTCTCCAGTTTCTTCACTTGTAAAAGCAGAACAAAAACCTCCTAGAACAGTGGTTCCCACTACAAAGAAAATGTACCCAAAGCCCCTGGATGTAGGACGCATGAAGGTGGGTGGGGGGAGAGGAAGCTGGAACTTCTGGGGCCTGAGGCAGCCTCTCCTCATCCTCGAGCCCAGCGCTTTCCTCTGGTTTCGAAGCGCTTCCTAGGTAAACCTCGCGTGCAGGTGGGGACGAGGGAAGCCACAAGGGCAGCACACAGCAGCTCAGCAGCAGCTCACAGGGTGACGTTCTAGCCTCGGGAGCACCAGAGCCTCAGATGGTGAGGCTGCAAGGCCAGTTTAGCAGTGGAGACAGTGGTCCAGCGGGAAAGTGAGCAGTGAGGCCAGGAACCCAAGCAGGCTGAGACATGGGAACGGGGCTCCGGCTCATCAAGCTGGACTTGAGGGGAGGAGAATGGGAGCCATGGAAGTTTCTGGAGTAGGGAAGTGACTGAGGATAGTTTAAAAAGATCCCACAGTGGTGTGGGATGAGGTGGGAGGAGAAGCTATGTAGGAATGGGGACTGCCCCAGCAGGCTCCAGGGCGTGGTCAGGAAGCGCCTGGTCTGCGGGGCAAGGGAGACAGGAAGCTGGGCTCCAGAAGGATCTTAGACCACTCAGCATGGTGCTCCAGGGAAGAGAGCTCATGGAGAGAAAGAGGCGGAGGACTGATGGAGGAGGTGGGAAAGAGGGAGGGAGGCTGAAGAGTGAAGCTGGCCGGGCGTGGTGGCGCACGCTTGTAATCCCAGTACTTTGGGAGGCGGAGACTGGAGGATCCGGGTTCGCAGCCAGCCTCAGCTCTGTCTCTGTCTCTGTCTCTGTCTCTCTACTTAGTGAGGCCCTCCGCAACTTCGTGAGACCCAGTTTCAAAATAAAGTATAAAAAAAATAGGGCCGGGGGTGTAGCACGGAGGTAGAACGCCCCTGGGTTCAATCCCTGGTACCGCAAAAAAAAAAAAAAAAAAAAAAAGAGTGAAGCTGATGGGCAGAGGAGGACCAGCTGCTGGGACGAGAGGGCAGGTCCCAGGAACCCTGGAGAGCCACAGTCCAGAGAGGGTCAACTGGGGAGGGCTGCCGTCACAGGCTTTTTGGGGTAGAGGCGGAGAGAGCCTTTTGGGGAGGCAGAGAGAAACAGAAATCCACAAGATGCTGAGGGAGGCGGGGATGGGGTAACTGTCCTAGAGAGTGCAGGCCCTTCAAGTTGACATTTATACTCAAGAAAGACTACAAGAAAGGAGGTGCCCAGATGTGGTCGTGCATAACAGGGCAGAAAAGGAGCGTCGCGGAGGGGAAGGCACAGCAATGAACACTGCCCCCCCCCGTGACTGACAGCGTCACTCACGTTCTGCTGCCACCTGCCTTCCACGTGTGCTCTGCCACCCCGGTCCTGCTCCACAGTGCTCCCCAGCACCTCCCCTGTGGCCGGGGAGCCCCGAGAGCGCAGGGGGAGTCATCCCTCACAGAGCTGACTTGGTGCTGACACGGTCATCCGGTGGGAGAGTCTGGCCATGCCTTCACTCAAGGAGCACGTAGAGAGAGAACAGGAAAAGGCTCTCAAGTCAGTGACCCGAGGGTCAGAGGCCACAGGGTCCAGGCTGGGGTCTCTTCTTACAACTCCTAGGCTGGGTTTTGGCCCCACCCATGGCCCCCAACCCACACACAGAGGAGAAAAGCCACGTGTGAATTGCAGTGGGTTGCATCTGGGCTTGGCTGACATTTCCTGGGTGCTGGGTCCGGGGTCAGGAGTGCTGCGAGTGCTGAGCAAGTGGCCTGTCCTCGCTCTAACTGCGCACCCATTCTAATTGAGAGACTGCGGCGAATAGCAATGTGGACGCCTGTGAGCGTGACAGGGTGGGAGATGAAGGAGACACTGGCCGTGTGGGTGCTGCTTGCAATGGGTGACTAGCAAAGGCCTCTGGGAAGACTGACATTTGAGCTGCCACCTGAAAGGGGGAAGGTAGGGGAAGCAGGGAAGAGAGCTTCAGGAAGAAGGGACAGCCAGCAGGGACACCAGGAGGACAAGGGAGCTTGGGCTATGAGAAGAACAGAGAAGCAGGAAGCACTGTTGCGTCAGTGCCAGGATGCACACGAGAGGCTGGCAGGCACCTGGGAAGAAGGAATGGGGTTCTACTCCAAAAGGTTCAACGCAAAGCCGGGTGTAGTGGCGCACGCTTATAATCCCAGTACTTGGGATGCTGAAACAGGAGGATAGCAGGTTCGAAGCCAGCCTCAGCAATTTAGCGAGACTCAGCAACTTAGCGAGACCCTGTTTCAAAAACAAGAAATAAGCCAAGCATGGTAGCACATGCCTGTAATTCTAGTACTTGGGAGGCTGAGGATCACAGGTTTGCGGACAGCCTCAGCAACCTAGCAAGACTCTGTTTCAAAATAAAAAATAAAGCCGGGCATGGTGTCACATGCTTGTAATACCAGTACTTGAGAGGCTGAGACAGGAGGATCGCAGATTTGCAGCCAGCCTCGGCAACTTAGTGAGGCCCTCTGCAACTCAGTGAGACCCTGTTTCAAAATTTAAAAAGAATAAAATAGAAGCCGGGCGTGGTGGCGCACGCTTGTAATCCCAGTACTTTGGGAGGCGGAGACCGGAGGATCCGGGTTCGCGGCCAGCCTCAGCTCTCTCTCTCTGTCTGTCTCTCTCTCTCTCCTTAGTGAGGCCCTCCGCAACCTCGTGAGACCCGGTTTCAAAATAAAGCATAAAAAATAGGGCCGGGGGCGTAGCGCGGAGGTAGAACGCCTCTGCGTTCAATCCCCGGTACCGCAAAAAAAAAAAAAAAAAAAAAAAAAAAAAAAAAAAAAAAAAAAAAAAAAAGAATAAAATAGGGCTGGGGGGCGTAGCTTGGAGGTAGAATGCCCATGGGTTCCATCCTCAGTACCACAAAAATAAAATAAAATAAAAATAAAAAGGGCTGAGGATGTAGCTTGGAGGTATAATGCCCCTGGGTTCAATCCCCAGTACCAAATAAATACCAAAAAACAAAAAACAGGGATGGGGATGTAGAGGTAGAATGTCCCTGGGTTCAATCCTCCCCCCACACACAGGCGCGCGCGAAAGTTTGAAAAAGATTCCCCTCCCCCCCGAAAAAGCTAGGAGTACTTTCTCATTAAATGAGCTTAAATGAGTTTCACTCTCCACCCCCACCCTCATACACCCTAAACTGTAGAACTTGGCTATTAATAATAGTAATACCTAATGGCTGGGCCTGGGACACAAGCCTGTGATCCCAGCAACTTGGGAGGCTGAGGCAGGAGGATCACTTGAGCCCAGGAGTGCCAGACCAGCCTGGGCAACACAGCTGGACTCCATCTCAAAATACAGAGATACCTAATATCTGGAGGGCACTTAACAGTTTACAGAGCACTTTCATATCTGTTACAAGAACTTGATAATTAGTAACCACTGGTCCTTAGAGCTGTTAATTTAGCAACAGTGTTGCAAATTGGCTAGTTTTTGCAAGACTTAACAAGCAGGCCTGTCTTGCTCCTTGGGTTAGATGACCAGGCCTGTCCACCTGCCTATCAGCTCTCATCTTGTTTGGCATTCTTATTTGCTGGGGTATCTATTCCCAAATGTCCAAATGTGATGGAGATTAAGTGATAATAACTATAGCATTGCTGAGTGCGTTGGCTATGCTAGGCTCTAAGTGCTTGCAATGTTCAATCTCCATATTATCCCAATACATTTTTTAAATTTGTTTTTGTGGTACTGGGGATTGAACCCAGGGGCATTCTATCTCTGAGCTACACCCCAGCCCTATTTTATTTTTTATTTTGAAACAGGGTCTCACTAAATTTCTAAGGCTGGCCTGGAACCTGCAATCCTCCTGCCTTCCAAGTGCTGGAATTACAGGCATGTGTCACCACTCCTGGCTCCCCAATACTTTTTTTTTTTTTTTTTTGCGGTACCAGGGACTGAACCCAGGGGCGTTCTACCTCCACGCTACACCCCAGCCCTATTTTTATACTTTATTTTGAAACCGGGTTTCACCAAGTTACTGAGGGCCTCTAAGTAGAGAGAGAGAGAGAGAGAGAGAGAGACAGGGAGGGAGGGAGAGAGGGAGGGAGGGAGAGAGGGAGAGAGAGAGAGAGAGCTGAGGCTGGCCACGAATCCAGATCCTCCCGTCTCAGCCTCCCAAAGTACTAGGATTACAAGCGTGCGCCACCACGCCCGGCCCCAATACAGTTCTATATTCCCATTTTCCAGATGCAGTGATTGATGTGTGGAAAGGCTAAGAGCATCTTCACACAAGGACACTCAAAAAGAATAAGAGCTGGAGCCAAGATTTAAACAAGAAGATCTGACCCTGTGTCCTCACTCTTAATCATGACACAGTGTTAGGTAATTCCACCACAGTGCTTATAATATGGTGTTTGGTACCACAACACATGTACTCAGTAAACAAAGGCAGCTGTGATTAGCAGGACACACATAGTTTCTAGTTCCCATGAGTGTCACCTCAGGATGAGCAGCGACCTTGTCTGTCTGAATGACTGCTGCGCTCCCGACGCACATTTGAAAGATGGGTAGATAAATGAATGAATGTCACTCTCAGAAAGCAAAGCTCCCTGCATGTTTTTTTACACGTCTGTCAAACCACTAATACTGCCCCTAAGAGCATCACGCGAATCTGAGAACACAGAGAAGGACCAGGGGACATGAGATTCCTCTTCTCCCCCCCCCCCCGTTTTCACATTGCAGGGATGGCGGAAACAGCTGCGAGGGAAGGAGGGGCGGGTCCACATCGTCAGGCAGGCGGGTCCAGGCTCCTACGGGGCTCTGCCCTCCACCCCGACGGTTCCCCGCGGGGACACTGTCCGCCGGGTGCTGGAACCAGCAGGAGACAAAGACTCCCGGGGCTGCCGCGCCTCCGGATAGGCTCGCCCACCTCCCGGGGTAAGCCCCGGGCAGCGCGCATCGCCCGGCCTGCGCGCCGCGGCGGCGACAGGCCTAGATCCCCGCCGAGCGCACACGCGCCTCTTCGCGGCCCAGAGAGGGTCGCTCGCGCCAGGCCGCGGCCCGGCCGCCTGTCACCTTCAGGGCCGCCCGCCCCTCTACCCGCCATGGACCCCTCAGCGCGAGCCGCCCCGCGGCCGCCCGGCTGGACCTCCTCGCGCCTTGGCCTCCCCGCAGCGCCGGCCTCGCGCCCCGTGCGCTCCCCGGCGCCGCCTCCGGCTCGCCCGACCCCTACCTGCTGGGAGAGGGGGATAAGCGGCGCCGCCATCTTCCCGCGGACTCG
>PVJS01030450.1:0-24084 GCA_004027185.1 Glis glis | reverse complement strand
AGGCTGAGACCGGAGGATCCGGGTTCGCAGCCAGCCTCAGCAACTTAGTGAGGCCCTCCGCAACTTAGTGAGACCCTGTTTCAAAATAAAGAATAAGTGCTGGGCGTGGTGGCAAACGCTTGTAATCCCAGTACTTTTAGAGGAGGAGACCGGAGGATCCGGGTTCGCGGCCAGCCTCAGCTCGCTCGCTCTCTCTCTCTCTCTCCCCCTGTCTCTCTCTCTCTCTCTCTCCCTGTCTCTCTCTCTCTACCTAGTGAGGCCCTCCACAACTTCGTGAGACCCGGTTTCAAAATAAAGTATTAAAAAAAAAATAGGGCCAGGGGTGTAGCGCAGAGGTAGAACGCCCCTGTTCAATAGGGCTGGGGGTAGAATGCTCCAGGGTTCAATCCCCAGTACCTCAACAAAATAAATAAATAAATAAAAAAGAAACAGGGTCTCACTAAATTGCAGAAGGCCTCACTAAGTAGCAGCGGCTGGCTGTGAACCTGTGATCCTTCTGTCTCAGTCTTCCAAGTACTGGGATTACAAGCATGTGCCACCATGCCCAGCTACCAATGCACAATTTAAAATATATCACATTTACTTTAACATTTAGAAGATATGCTTAGTTAAAATCCTTAAAACTGCTGGGCATAGTGGCGCACGCTTGTAATCCCAGTACTTGGGAGGCTGAGACCAGAGCATCCGGGTTTGCGGACAGCCTCAGCTACTTAGTGAGGCCCTCTGCAACTCAGTGAGACTCTGTTTCAAAATAAAGAATAAAAAATAGGGCTGGGGGTATAGCAGGGAGGTAGAATGCCCCTGGGTTCAATATCTGGTACTGCCAAAAAAAAAAAAAATCCTTAAAATACTTTCTCTAACTGAAATAAGAGATTTTCAAAATATTAAAGAACTTAATGTGATCATTTATGTTAGTATTTATTTTATAAAATATAAAGATCTGAATGTGATTATTTCATTTTAGTATGATTTCTATTTTAAATATTCATATTTCTTTTCTAGAATCCTCTCAGAAGATACTTTTCTATCTACTTTCACTATTTGATCATCATGTCACTAAGCAGGCAGCATTAATCTTCCAGAAATAGGATAACTAGCTCTTAACTGCACTATTATCTTAGTAGCAATAAATGAAGAAAATAAAATAATTTGAACTTACCCAAATGAATAGACAGGGCTAGGTTTCCTCATCATTACCCAGTAACTTATTAAACATGTTATTAAACTAAGTAAAAGAAAAAAAAATTTAGCATTAGAACCAGAGCTAGAGGAGAACATGCAGAGACAAATTAAGTTTTCAGAACTTGGAAGTTGCTGGGAATTATCAGTGCTAGCACAGACTAACTTAATAATAAACTATCCTAATAATTTATAATATAATCACAATTACTATACTATAATAATTCATAATCTTAATATATGGTATACTCAAATAATGATAGTTTTAATGTGAAGAAACTAAAAGAAGCTCTGCTTCACCATTAAGTCAGTTAAATATAACCTAAACCCATACTTTCTCTACAGAATGTTATCCACCTGAAATTGTCTCTACAACTAAGAATTTTTTAAAGATATAATAAAGCATGCTTATAATCCGAGTACTAAGGGATGGGGGTACAGCTTGAAGGTAGTATGCCTCTGGGTTCAATCCCCAGTACCAAAGAAAATATATTATAATAATAATAATAATAATAATAATAACAACAACAACAACAACAATGGCAGTATCTTTTATTCTAGTATATACGATAATTTTATTTATTTTATTTTTTTTTGCAGTACTGGGGATTGAACCCAGGGGCATTCTACCTCCGAGCTACACCCCCAGCCCTATTTTTTATTCTTTATTTTGAAACAGGGTCTTACTAGGTTGGGGAGGGCCTCACTAAGCAGCTGAGACTGGCCTCGAGCCCAGATGCTCTGGTCTCAGCCTCCCAAGTACTGGCATTACAAGCGTGCACCACCATGCCTGGCTACAATAATTTTAACAATGATGTGCTTTACTTAATTTTTGTTAAAAGTTAAACTAAATAATAGCAACATCTGGATGGATAAAATTATGTTTATTTTCCAAGTACAGTGGAGATTCGTCTAAAACAACTCACTGCAGTGTGAAAGTCAGGTCACAAGTATCTGTTTTATACCCAATTAAGTAAGTTTAGTTACTGGATTAAGGAAAAGACAGCCTTATAACACTCCTATCTCATTGATCTTGAAGAGATCAACGTCTTACGTATTTGCAATCCTTATTTGGAAACATGGAAGGCTCTGTGAAACACAAAACCAAAAGGCTGTGTCCCTCACTTGTAATTCCATACTTCCCAATTAACTGTCCCTCATTTCCCCCCCCACTGACACAATTGGAACTTGTATGTGCTTATGTGAACCGGCTCTCAAGCCACAGCTGACTCATCCACAGGTAGGTATCTGAAGCGCCTGGCCTAAATTGGGCCAAAATCCTGTTCTGAAAAAATCTGAAAGGAGAGCTAGGTGTGGTGGCACACATCCCAGTACTTGGGAGGCTGAGACAGGAGGATCACAGGTTCACGGCCAGCCTCTGCAACTTTGTGAGACCATTTTAAAATAAAGAATAAAAAACAGCGCTGGGGGTGTAGCTCAGAGGTAGAATGTCCCTGGGTTCAATCCCCAGTACCGCAAAAAAAAAAAAGTACACAAACTCTGGAAGTGGAACCAAAGTATTTCAGGTGAATAGGCTGCTTTCTCGAATAGCTGAAATATATTCCTAACCCTGGATTTGGGAATAGAAATCCGATTTATAGGAAGGAAGTAGTTAAGGGAATCTATGCAAAGTGAACCAGCGCTGAGAGAGGCAGAGGACAAGTCAGAGTCCTACAGTGCTCTAGTTGTGGGGCCCAGCTAAACTTCTGCCCTCACATTCCATGACATACCCCTAAACACCCACAAGATAGCTCCAATAGGCCTGATGGTTACAAACAGAAGAGCCCTGGCTAATTCCCTGAGTGTACATCACAGTCATCATGACAAACTTCTTATTGTCTGCTAACCTCACTTCAAATTAAGCTGGGTGTGGTGGCTCACGCTTGTAATCCCAGTACTTGGGAGGCTGAGACCAGAGGATCCAGGTTGGCAGCCAGCCTCAGCTACTTAGTGAGGCCCTCCACAACTTAGTGAAACCCTGTTTCAAAATAAAGAATAAAAAATAGGGCTGGGGATGTAGCCCGGAGGTAGAATGCCCCTGGGTTCAATCCCCAGTACTGCAAAAAAAAAAAAAAAGGAAAAGAAAAAGAAAAAACAAATTCAATTAAGCAGGAAGAATTTGGTATTTACACTAAAGCTATGCTAAAAATCTGTTTTGATTTTGAACGGATGGATGATTTTTGTACTACTGGCAAATGAGGAATGAGAATCCTCAATAATAGAAATCTGAAAAAGCCACTAAATGCTTCTTTTTTCGTGTGTGTATGTGTGTGTGTGTGTGTGTGTGTGGTACTGGGGATTGAACTCAGAGGCATTCTGAGTCACACCCCCAGCCCTTTATTTATGGTTCTGGGGATTGAACCCAGGACATTCTACCTCTGAGCTTTATCCCCAGCCCGATTTTTATTTTTGATTTGGAAATAGGGTCTTCCTAGATTACTGAGAGTCTTGCTACATTGCTGAGGCTGGCCTTGAACCTGTGATCCTCCAGTCTCAGCCTCCCAAGTACTGGGATTATAGGCATGTGCCACCATGCCTAGCTCACTAAATGCTTCTGAATATTAATTTTTAAAAAATTTACCCTTAAAAATGAACGAAAATCTCTGAAACATTTACTATAGTTCAGTAATTTTAGGAAGCATATTTTTCCAAAATCAGGCTGAGTCTTAAAATTAATGGCACATCACAGTTGAATTGGCAGCATGTTTCTCTTTCTTGGGGATACATAAAATAATTATGTATTGGGATCTAAGATTTAATCTTCATATCCCATTATTATATCAATTTAATAAATCAGCACTCATTCACTGATAAGTCATTCAAGATGTTTAATTTTACTTATCTGTATACATCAGTTCTCATGAATCTCTACAGTTTAATAACATCATCTCGGCATTAACGTTCTCTCTTTTTTTGTGTGTGGCACTGGGGATTGAACTCAGTGGCATTCTACCTCTGAGTTACACCCCCAGCCCAATTTTATTTTTATTTGGAAACAGGGTCTTGCTCAGTTGATGAGAATCTCACTACTTGCTGAGACTGTCCTTGAGCCTGTGATCTCCTGTCTCAGCCTCCCAAGTACTGAGACTATAGGCATGGGCCACCATGCCTGGCTCATATATTTTGATTGAGAACATTAAGGCCGGGCATGGTGGTGCATGCCTGTAATCCCAGTACTTGGGAGGCTGAGACAGGAGGATCACAGGTTCGAGGCCAGCCTCAGCAACTTGGCAAGGCTCTCAGCAACTTTCCAAATAAAAAATAAAATAGGGCTGGGGTATTGCTTGGTGGTAGAATGCTCCTGGGTTCAATCCCCAGTATCACAGGAAAAAAAAAAAAAAAGTAAATGAGTATAGTATGCAGATGTGTCTATGTGTGTATATTCTTACTCCTTCCTTTTTTTTTAATGTTGTGGATTGAACCAGGGGCATTCTACTTCTGACCTAAACCCCTCGCCCTTTAAAATTTTTTTGTTTGTTTTGAAACAGGGTCTTGCTTGGTTACTGAGAGTCTCACTATGTTGCTGAGGTGTTTTTGAATCTGCGATTCTCCTGTCTCAGCCTCCCAAATACTGGGATTACAGGCATGTACCACCATGCCCAGCTCCTCCTTTTTATTACAAATTGCACCATACTATACACAATTGTTTTCTTGCTTTTCCACTCATTAGTACTTCTACATATTCCATATCAATATATAAAGTGTTTAGACTGTACTGTTTATGGTTACTTAATATTTGATTATACTACACTAGTGGTTCTTACGTGTGAACCCTGGACCAGCCCTATCAGTTTCACCTAATATCAGAAATGCAAAATCTTGGACTTTACCCTAGACTTCTTGAATCAGGAACTCTGGAAATGGAGCAATCTGCGTTTTAAGACTTCCCAAGGAATTCTGATGTATGCTCAAATTAGAACTCAGTGGTACAAATGCACCATAAATAACCATAAATAGTATATATGCAGTCACACACAGTGGCACACAACTGTAATCCCAGTACTTGGGAGGTTAAGACAGGAGGATCTCAGGTTTCAGGCCAGTGTCAGGAACTTAGCAAGACCCTGTTTAAAAATAAAAAAATAAAATAGAGCTGGGGATGGGTGTAGCTCAGAGGTAGAAATATCCCGGTTCAATGCCCAGTTACATAAAAAATAATAATAATAATAATAAATATGTACCATAAGGGACTGCATCACTCACATACTGATTGTTTCCAATCTTTCATACTAAATAACTTCATATACAACTCACACTCACGGGAGTATATCTATACCCTAAATTCCTAGAAAAGAAACTTCTAGGTTTATAGACATTTTTAAATTTGAATGATACTGCCAGATTGCCCTCTGGGAGCTGTACCAATTTATATCCCCACCAGCAATGTATAAGAGTGCTTGTTTAGCCAAAACAATCTTTTTATCTTTTTTCTTTGTACTAGGGATTAAACCCAGGGGCTTTCTACCTCCTAGCTACAACCCCAGCCCTTTTATTTTATTTTATTTATTTATTTATTTGTTTATTTTGCGGTACTGGGGATTGAACCCAGGGGCGTTTTACCTCTGAGCTACACCCCCGGCCCTATTTTTTATTCTTTATTTTGAAAGTTGCGGAGGGCCCAACTTCGTGAGACCCGGTTTCAAAAATAAAGCATAAAAAAATAGGGCCGGGGGTGTAGCGCGGAGGTAGAACACCCTCCCAAGTACTGGGATTACAAGCATGTGCCACTACGCCAGGCCTTTTTTTCTTAATTTTAAAATAGGGTCTTATTAAGTTGCTGACAATCTCGCTAAATTGTTGAGGCTGGCCTCAAGCCTTCGATCTTCCTGTCTCAGCCTCCCATGTACTGGGATTACAGGTGTGTGCCAATTTCTTGAAAAGAAACAAAGTTGGAAGACTCGCTTCCAACTTCAAATGTTACTACAAAGCTGCAATAATCGGGAGTGACTGTACTGGCATATGGACAGACCTACAGATCACTGGGATAGAATGAGAGTCACACACAAACACACACACACACACAACTCACATTTACAGTGAGTTGACTTTTTTTTAAACCAGGGTACCAAAATAATTCAACGAGGGAGAGCAGTCTTTCACAAATGTTGATGGGACAAATGGTCATCCACATACAAAAGAATGAATTTTGACCCTTTATACCATATATAAAAATTAACTTAAAATGGATCAAAGATTCAAATATAAAAGCTAAAACTATAAAACTCTTAAGAAAAAGCACAGGTGTAATTTGTCATGATCTTGGATTAGGCAGTGGTTTCTTAGACAAAATACTCAAAACACAAGCATTTAAAAAGTGATAGGTGGGCATGGTGGCACACCCATGTAATCCCAGTACTTGGGAGGCTGAGAAAGGAGAATCTGGGTTCACGGCCAGCCTCAGCTACTTAGTGAGGCCCTCCTCAACTTAGTGAGACCTGTTGCAAAATAAAGAATAAAAAATAGGGGTTGGGGTGTAGCTTAGAGGTAGAATGCCCTGGGGTCAATCCCCAGTACCGCAAAAAAAAAAAAAAAAAGTGATAAACTGGGTATGGGGGTCCATGCTTGTAATCCCAGTATTTGGGAGGTTGAGACAGGAGGATCACAGGTTCAAGGACAGCCTCAGCAAACAGAGACTTTCATCAACCTAGTGAGACCCTGTTTCAAAATAAAAATAAAATAGGGCTGGGGATGTAGCTTGGAGGTAGGACGCCCCTGGGTTCAATCTCTAGTGCCACAAAAAAAAAGTGATAAAATGGTAAAATGGATATCATCAAATCTGAAAACTTCTAAGCCAGGTGCAGTGGCTTATACCTGTAATCCCAGCTATTTAGGAGGCTGAGGCAGGAGGATCTCAGGTTTGAGGTCAGCTTTGGCAATTTACAGAGACAATCTCAAAATAAAAAAATGAAAAGGGCTGAAGATGGAGAGTACCCTTGGGTTCAATCCCTAATATCACAAAATGAAACAACAACAAAAACTCCTGGGTTTGAAAGGACAACCACAAAACATGAGAAAGTTTTGCAAATCTAATAAGGGATTCATGCCAGGCATGGAGGCGCACAACTGTAATCCCAGGACTTGGGAGTCTGAGACAGAGGGCTCACAGGTTCAAGGCTAGTGTATAGTAGCTCAGTGAGACCCTGTTTAAAAATAAAAAATAAAAAGCGCTGGGGTGAAGCTCAGAGTTAGAAAGTCCCTAGGTTCAATCCCCAGTACCACAAAAGAAAAAAAAAAGAAAAGAAAAAACTGTGTGTGCTGTGTGTGTGTGTGTGTGTGTGTGTGTGTGTGTGTGTAGGGTTTATCTAGAATACATAAAGAATGATTAGAACTCAACAATAAATAAAAAAGCCATGCATGATGGCGCATGCCTGTAAACCCAGTACTTGGGAGGCTCAGACAGGAGGACTGCAGGTTCGAGGACAGCCTCAGCAAGTAGTGAGACTCATCAACCTAGTGAGACACTGTTTCAAAATAAGAATAAAACAGGGTTGAGGGTGTAGCTTGGAGGCAGAATGCTCCTGGGCTCAATTCCCAGAATCACAATAAATAAATAAATATAAAAATAGGGCTGGGGGTATAGCTCAGAGGTAGAATGCCTCTGAGTTCAATCCCTAGTACCATATATAAACAAAAACAAAAACAAAAACAAAAACAAAAACCCAACTAAAAAATGGGCAAAGGAGCCAGGCATCAAGACACATGTCTATAATCCCAGTAACTCAGAAGGCTAAGGCAGTAGGATCTCAAGTTTGAGGCGATCAAACCTCAGCAATTTAGCAAGACTCCATATGAAAATAAAAATAAAAAGGTGTATACCACCGGACTTGGTAGCACACGCTTGTAATCCCAGTACTTTGGGAGGCAGAGACCAGAGGATCTGGGTTCGCGGCCAGCCTCAGCTCTCTCTCTCTCTCTGTCTCTCTCTCTCTCCCTGTCTCTCTCTCTCTCTCTACTTAGTGAGGCCTCCGCAACTTCGTGATACCTGGTTTCAAAAATAAAGTATAAAAAAAAATAGGGCCGGGGGTGTAGTGCGGAGGTAGAACGCCCCTGGTTTCAATCCCCGGTACCGCAAAAAAAAAAAAAAAAGGTGTATACCACTCTGCCCATTTGGGGAGTGAGCTCCCTTTTGGGTGTAATAAAAATGTTATAAAATTGATCACGGAGATGGAGGCACAATTCTATGAATAAACTAAACATCATTGTGAGACATGTGAACTATATCTCAATAGTTACCTGTTTTTGGTGTGTGTGTGTGTGTGTGTGTGTTACTGGGGATGGAACCCAGGGGCTTTCTACCTTTGAGATACACCCCCCCATCCTTTTTTTTTGTGTGTGTGGTACTGGGGGCTGAACCCAGGGGCATTCTACCTCTGAGCTATACACCCAGACCTATTTTCTTTTTTATTTTGAAACAGGATCTCACTAAATTGTTGAGGCTGGCCATAAACCTGCGGTCTTAGCCTCCCAAGTACTGGGATTATCGGTGTGCGCCCTCATGCCTGGCTACAGTGCCTATTTCTTGAGGTGAAGTGAGGTGAATGACATACACATCGTGACACAGTGCTATGCTACTATGTAAGCATTACTTGAACACAGGCACTGACATACTGCAGCAGATAGCTGATTTAATAACAGAGACAGCTACTAAATGACTGACAGGTGCTTTATTCAGCATAGATACACCAAACAAAGGAATGATTCATGTCCTGGGCTGGATAGAACAGGAAGTTGCCAGATTTCATCACATTACTCAGAAAGGCAGGCAATTTAAAACTTATGAATTGCTTATTTCTGGAATTTTCCATGTAACATTTTTGGATTGCAATTGCCCGTGGGTAAATAAAACAGTAGAGAGAGAAACCGTAGAGCCGGGCGTGGTGGCGCACGCTTGAAATCCCAGTACTTGGGAGGCGGAGACCGGAGGATCCAGGTTTGCGGCCAGCCTCAGCTACTTAGTGAGGCCCTCCTGCAACTTCGTGAGACCCGGTTTCAATAAAGGATAAAAAATAGGGCCGGGGATGTAGCTCGGAGGTAGAATAGCCCCTGCGTTCAATCCCTGGTACCGCAAAAAAAAAAAAAAAGAAAAGAAACTGTGGATAAAGTTGGGGTTACTGTAAACATTTAAATAGATTTGTGTGCTCTGATTAACTTAGGGAGAATTAACCTTTTTGTTTTTGTTGTTACTGGGGATTGAAGCCAGGGGCATT
The DNA here is from genome assembly GCA_004027185.1 of Glis glis. Lineage (NCBI taxonomy): Eukaryota > Metazoa > Chordata > Mammalia > Rodentia > Gliridae > Glis > Glis glis. The sequence goes on along the minus strand of PVJS01030450.1, from coordinate 14,698 downwards.
CTACCTCTGAGCCAGACCCCAAACTCTCTCTTATTTTGAAACAGGGTCTTGCTAATTTGCTGAGACTAGCCTCAAACATGCGATCCTCCTGTCTCAGCCTGCCAAGTACTGGGATTAAAGGCATGTGCTACCACGCCCAGCTGAAAATTGACATTTTTTTATGACTGCAAGTGTTCCTACATAGCTCTATGGTTTACATCTTTATTGGGGGGGGGGTCTTCTTATTTTGTCCTTCAGAATCATTTTGAAGTCTTCTTCACAAAGAACATATAAATCTTAAGTTTGTGCCTGCATATGTATCTTTTTTGTGTGTGTATGGTACTGAGGATTGAACCCAGGGGCATTCTACCTCCGAGCTACACCACCGGCCCTATTTTTTTATTCTTTATTTTGAAACAGGGTCTCACTAAATTGCAGATGGCCTCACTAAGTAGCTGAGGCTGGCCGCGAGCCCGAATCCTCCGTTCTCAGCCTCCCAAGTACTGGGATTACAAGTGTGCACCACCACGCCCAACCCCTATGTATCTTTTCTTTTTTTTGGTACTGGGGACTGAACCCAGGGGTAGTCTACCTCTAAGCTACATTCCCTACTCTATTCTATTTTTTATTTTGAAACAAGGTCTCACTAGGTTGATCAAAGTCTCACTACTTGCTGAGGCTATCCTTGAACCTACGATCCTCCAGTCTCAGCCTCCCAAGTACTGGAATTATAGGCATGAGCCACCATGCCCAGTGGTATGTATCTTTTCTGTTGTTATATAAGAGTGATATTTTCTTCTGTTATGTCTCTAATTGTTACTTCTGGATATGTTCTATGTTGATCATTTTATTTATTTAGCAAATTACTTTAAGCAAAGCAAACTTCATAAATTCAGTGTAAGCCGGGCGTGGTGGCACACGCTTGTAATCCCAGTACTTGGGAGGCGGAGACAGGAGGATCCAGGTTCGCGGCCAGCCTCAGCTACTTAGTGAGGCCCTCCGCAACTTCGTGAGACCCAGTTTCAAAATAAAGGATAAAACATAGGGCTGGAGGTGTAGCTCAGAGGTAGAACGCCCCTGGGTTCAATCCCCGGTACCGCAAAATAAATAAATAAATAAATAAATAAATAAATAAAAATAAATTCAGTGTAACAATTCTTATTTGCTTTAAAACATTAAGGAGATTTTTAAAAACTTACCTAAAAAGATCAAAAATGGTCAGGTAAGTATAGGCAGTTAAAGCTGCAAAATAACAAAAAGATTGGTTAATATCTTACTTAATCCATTCTTGTGTGTGTGTGTTTTTTTTTTTTGCGGTACCAGGGATTGAACCCAGGGGCGTTCTATGTCCGAACTACACGCCCGGCCCTATGTTTTATACTTTATTTCGAAACCGGGTCTCATGAAGTTGCGGAGGGTCTCACTAAGTAGCTGAGGCTGGCCGCGAACCCGGATCCTCCTGTCTCCGCCTCGCAAGTACTGGGATTACAAGTGTGCGCCACCACGCCCGGCAATTGTCTGTTTTTTTTAACGTGCTTTTATTGGTGCATTGGAGTGTTACATCACAATGAATATCTATTTGATGTTAATATACATGCACACAGCTCTTAGTGTCCCCCCACCCGTATGAAGTACTGAGAATGATGTTGGTATATTTTCACATGTACATATTATTTATCATAGTAATTCCATTGATTCACTTCTTTCTTGCCCTTCCCCTTCCCTTGTACTACTTCTCTTGACCCGCTGAGGGTTCTCCATTATCAACCGGGGTCCCTTGTGTGTCCCCACTACTCCCTAGCAGGGTCTTGCTAGGTTGCTGAGAGTTTCGCTAAATTGCTGAGGCTGGCCTTGAACCTGCGATTCTCCTGTCTCGGCTTTCCAAGTACTAGGCTTACAGGTGTGCGCCACTATGCCCGGCTTTATTTTTTATTTTGAAACAGGGTCTCACTAAGACGCAGAGGGCCTTGATAAGTTGCTGAGGCTGGCCACCAACCTATGATCATCCTATCTCAGCCTTCCAAATATTGGGATTACAGGCGTGCGCCACCAGGGATTATATACTACCAAAAAAAAATAAAAGCTTGGCGTCACTGACCAACCTCATCCACTGGCAATTATCATGTAAATGTGATTAATACATGTAGCCAAAGTTGGTTAGTACAAAAGCTTACTTTAGAACCTGATTTCTGCCGGGTGTGGTGGCGCACGCTTGTAATCCCAGTACTTGGGAGGTTGAGATAGGAGGATCGCAGGTTCGAGGCCAGCCTCCGCTATTAGTGAGGCCTTCTGCAACTTAGTGAGACCCTGTTTCAAAACAAAGAATAAGCCAGGTGTGTAGTGGTGCATGTTTGTAATCCCAGTACTTGGGAGGCTTAGACAGGAGGATCACAGGTTCAAAGCCAAACTCTGCAATTTGGCAAGACCCTCTGCAACTTAGTGATACCCTGCTTCCAAATAAGAAATAAAATAGGGTTGGGGGTATAACTTGGAGGTAGAATTCCTCTGGGTTCCATCCCCAGTACCAAAACAAAACAAAACAAAGAATAAAATATAGGGCTGGGGGTGTAGCTCGGAGTAGAATGCCCCTAGGTTCAATCCCCAGGACCGCAAAAAAAAGCACTCTCATTTAAATCATTAAATTATATACATATCAAGCCATGTGTGGTGGTGCACACTTATAATCCCAGTACTTGGGAGGCTGAGACAGGATCGCAGGTTTGAGGCCAGCCTCAGCAATTTAGTGAGACTCTGTTTCAAAATAAAAAATAAAAAGGGCTGGGGGTGTAGCTTGCAGGTAGAATGCCTCTTGGTTCAATTCCCAGTACCCCCCCCAAAATATTTCTATACATTTCAGAAGAATATAGTCATTTCAGAAGAATATAGATAAAGGAAAATACACCTTTATTTAAAATCAGAGAAATAAGTTGAAACTCCATAAAAATAAAAACGTAACATACCTATACTATTAGTAGAGCTGCACCACATAAGCAGGAAGCCAGTACATATCAAGTTTATTACACCAAAGAGCAGTATCTTCCAGGACTGTGGAAAGGAAAATCACTCTTATTTATACAGTGCTAACAAATTTACTAGTCTTTTCAAGTTGTTATAATTCATACTCTGATACATTCAAAAGGATACGCACAACTTCCTTAAAAAGTGTCATAATTTGGGGGAGTCCTGGCGATTGAACCTAGGAATGTTCTACCTCTGAGCTACATCTCCAGTCCTTTTTATTTATTATTTTATTGTATTTTAGTAGTACTAGGGATTGAACCCAGGGGCATTCTACCTCTAAGCTACACCCACATCCATTTATTTATTTGTTTGTTTGTTTGTCTATTTATTTATTGTTCTTATTTTTTTGGTGGTGGTACTAGGGGTATTCTACCTTTGAGCTACACCCCAGCCCTATTTTATTTTTATTTGGAATCAGGGTCTCATTAAGTTGCGGAGGGCCTAAGTTGCTAAACCTGGGTGCAAACCTGTAATCCTCTTGTCTCAGCCTCCCAAGTATGGGATTACAAGTGTGAGCCACCATGCCTGGCTCTCAGCCCTTTTGTTTTTATTTTACTATTTTATTTTGTACTACAGATTGAACCCATGGGCATTCTACCTCTGAGCTATACATCCAGTCCTCTTTTATTTTTTATTTTGAAACAGGATCTCGCTAAGTTGCTGAAGGTCTTGCTAAATTGCTGAGGCTGGCTTCGAACCTGTAATACTCCTGTCTCAGGCTCCCAAGTACTGGGATTACAGATATGCACCAAGCCTGGCCTATGTTATATTTATATATATATAAATATAACATGCCTGGCCTATGTTATATTTTCTACATCTACCAAAATTATCATCAAGTTGTGAATATACAAATCTAAAAGAATAATTCCAGGAGGGGAATTTTTCATAAGAAAATAAGTTCTGACACACAAATAGTTGAGAAAAATATGCATATATATGCATATCATTCTGTCTCTATAAATCTGTAGATAGAGATAATGACAAAGCAAATGGGGTAAAATGCAAACAATTGGTAATTCTGAGTAAAGGGCATAATGACATATGGTAAGAGGTTAACAATTACTAATAATAAAATAGAAAAATTATAATGATATAATAAAAGTTATGTGAACATGGTCTTTCTCAAAATATCTTATTGTACTGAGTATCTTAGCAACCTCAACATATAATTTTTTCCTTAATTAAGAACTTGCACAGTTGCTGGGCGTGGTGGCTCACGCTTGTAATCCCAGTACTTTGGGAGGCGGAGACCAGAGAATCCGGGTTCATGGCCAGCCTCAGCTCGCGCATGGGCACTCGCGCGCGCACACTCTCTCTCTCTCTCTCCCTGTCTCTCTCTACTTAGTGAGGCCCTCCGCAACTTCGTGAGACCTGGTCTCAAAATAAAGTATAAAAAATAGGGCCGGGGGCGTAGCGCGGAGGTAGAACACCCCTGCGTTCAATCCCCGGTACCGCAAAAAAAAAAAAAACTTGCACAGTTGACTTAAAGTAAATACTTTATTTTGGTATTTACAAATTGCCAGCAATAGCCAGGCATGGTGGCCAACACCTGTAATCCCAGTACTTGGGAGGCTGAGACAGGAGTATTACAGGTTCAAAGCCAGCCTCAGCAAGTAGTGAGACTCTCATCGACCTACTGAGACTCTGTTTTAAAATAAAAATAAAAAGCTGGGCGTGGTGACGCACACTTGTAATCCCAGTCCTTTGGAGGCTGAGACAGGAGAATCGCAGGTTTAAGAACAGCCTCAGTTGCCAGGCATGGTGGCACATGCTTGTGATCCCAGTACTTTGGGAGGCAGAGAGTGGAGGATCCAGGTTCGCGGCCAGCCTTAGCTCTCTTGCTCGCTCTCTCTCTCTCTCTGTCTCTCTCCCTGTCTCTCTCTCTCTCTCTCTCGCTCGCTCTCTACTTAGTGAGGCCTTCCGCAACTTCGTGAGACCCGGTTTCAAAATAAAGTATAAAAAAAATAGGGCCAGGGGTGTAGCACGGAGGTAGAACGCCCCTGCATTCAATCCCCGGTACCGCAAAAAGAAAAAAAAAAGAACAGCCTCAGCAAGTAGTGAGACTCTCATCAACCTAGCGAGACCCTGTTTCAAAAAAATAAAAATAAAATAGGGCTGGGGGGGTATCTCAAAGGTAGAATGCCCCTGTTCAATCCCCAGTACCACAAAAAATAAAATAAAATAGGTCTGGGGGTGTAGATCGAAGGTAGAACAGCCCTGGGTTCAACCCCTAGTAACACACACACACACACACACACACACACACACACACAAAACCTATGGTATATACACATAATGGAATTTTGCTCAGCCATAAAAAGAACAAAATCCTGTAATTTGCAGGAAAATGTGTGGAACTCCACAATATTATGCTGAGCAAGATTAGCCAGTCCCAAAAACCAAATAGATGTATGTTTTCTCTTATATGTGGAAGTTAAAAATTTGGAAATAAGGTTAACATCAGGTAGAAGAGCAGAGACTGCAATGGAGTGATTGAGGGAGTTTAGGGATGGGAGGAGGGGGGACAAAGAAATAGAGAGTGTAACAGCTGAAATAATGCTACGTATGTATACAAAATTACCAATCTCGATCTCAATGACAGGTACAGAAGAGGGAGAGGGAGGGAAGATGGAGGAGAGGGACTCGGAGCAGGGCGGGACTCAGAGGGAAGTGATGCAAGAGTTGTACGCATGTATTTCTATCACCCCAATATTATGTATAATTACAAGGCACACACACACAAAATATATTGAGTTATTTCTGGAATTTTTTTGGTACTGGGGATTGAATCCAGAGGCATTCTACCTTTGAGCTATATATGCCCAGCTCAATTTTATTTCTTATTTGGAAACAGGGTCTCGCTAGGTTGATGAGAGTCTCACTACTTGCTGAGGCTGTCCTCAAACCTGCAATCCTCCTGTCTCAGCCTCCCACATACTGGGATTGCAGGCGTGCACCAACATGCCTGGCTTATTTCTGGAAGTTTTCATTTAAATTTTTGGACAGAAGCAGGGCATTGCAGCACACGCCTATAACCCTAGTACTTGGGAGGCTGAGATAGGAGGATAGCAGGTTCCAGGCCAGCCTCAGCAACTTAGCAAGAACCTCAGCAATTTAACAAGACCCTGTGTGTGTGTGTATGTGTATGTGTGCTACTGGGGATGGAACCCTGAGGCATTCTACCTCTGAGCGACATCCTCAGCCCTATTTTTTTTTTCCATTTTGAACCAGGGTCTCACTAAGTTGCTGAGGCTGGCCTTGAAACTGTGATCCTCCTGTCTCAGCCTCCCAAGCACTGGAATTACAAGCATGTGCCAACATGCTGAGCTGTGAGACCCTGTTTAAAAAAAAATGGTGGGGGGCTGGTGGGTAGAATGCTCCTAGGTTCAATCCCCAGTACCAAAAATAAATAAATAAATAAATAAATAAAACTTTGTCCGGAGCCGGGCGTGGTGGTGCATGCTTGTAATCCCAGTACTTGCGAGGCTGAGACCAGAGGGTCTGGGTTCGCGGCCAGCCTCAGCTAATTAGTGAGGCCCTCCGCAACTTCGTGAGACCCTGTTTCAAAATGAAGAATAAAGCTGGGCGTGGTGGCGCACGCTTGTAATCCCAGTACTTTGGGAGGCAGAGACTGGAGGATCCGGGCTCGCGGTCAGCCTCAGCTCTCTCTCTCTCTCCCTGTCTCTCTCTCTCTCTACTTAGTGAGGCCCTCCGTAACTTCGTGAGACCTGGTTTCAAAATAAAGTATAAAAAATAGGGCCAGGGGTATAGCGCAGAGGTAGAACGCCCCTGGGTTTGATCCCCGATACCGCAAAAAAAAGACGAATAAAATATAGGGCTGGGGGTGTAGCCCAGAGGTAGAATGCCCCTGGGTTCAATCCCCAGTACTGCAAAAAAAAAAAAAAAAACAAAAACTTTATCCAGGCATAGTGGCACACACCTATAATCCCAGTTTGGGAGGCTGAGACAGGAGAATGATAGGTATGCATATAGCCTTAGAAACTCAGCAAGGCCCTCAGCAACTTAGTGAGACTCTGTTTCAAAATAAAAAATAAAGCCGACCATGGTGGCACATGCTTGTAATCCCAGTACCTGGGAGGCTGAGATAGGAGGATTGCAGGTTCACAGCCAGCCTCAGCTACTTAGTGAGGCCCTCTGCAACTTAGTGAGACCCTGTTTCAAAATAAAGAATAAAAAATAGGGCTGGGGGTGTAGCTCGGAGGTAGAATGCCCCTGGGTTCAATCCCTAGTATCACACACACACACACAAAAAAAAATAATAATAAATAAATAAATAAATAAATAAAATAATAGGGCTAGGGGTATAGCTTGGAGGTAGAATGCCTGTAAGTTCAATCCTCACCACCCCAAAAATAAATTTTTTTTTGGATTCTTTCAGATAAAGGAAACCTCAGATGAGGGGGAACTACAGTATCAGTTTCGTTCCTATTTCCTGTTCTATAGTATAATGTGCTTCAATAAAGCACACAGTTAAAGAATGTCCTCTTAGCCGGGTGTGGTAGCGTACACCTGTAATCCCAGTACTTGAGAGGCCAAGAGAGGAGGATCACAGGTTTGAGGACAGCCTCAGCAAGTAGTGAAACGCTCATCAACCTAGTGAGACCCTGTTTCAAAACCAAAAATAAAAAAGGGCTGGGGGTGTAGCTCAGAAGTAGAATGCTGCTGGGTTCAATTTCCAATACCAAAAAAAAAAAAAAAAAAGATTGTCCTCTTTAGTTCTATAATACAGTGTTTTTTTGTTTTGTTTTTGTCATACTGGGGATTGAACCAAGGCACTCTACCACTGAGATATACCCCCAGCCCTTTAAATTTTGTTTTATTTTGAGATGGGGTTCTGCTTAGTTGCCAAGGTTGGCCTTGAACCTGCGATCTTTCCATCTCAGCCTCCCAAGTACTGAGATCACAGGTGTGCATCATGGCACTCAGCTTATAAACTAGTGTTTTCCAACAAGATTACAGAGCTATCTCTATCTGTTCTAAGAGATCATGCTAAATGGAATGGATAGCTAACAAACAGATGAATTCTCTACCATTGGTTCTTTGAGTTTAACATTCTGGGCATGATAATATTTTCAAATATTAGACTTAATGAGCTCTGACTATACTCCAAGGTTTTAGGAGCAGGAAATAAGAGTGGTAAATAACAACAACAACAACAAAAAAAGAAGTTTCAAGTCTAGTTCATAATTCAAGGTCAAAATCACTGGTACTGCTTATTTTGATGTTCCACTGAAGCTAGCTTTCCTTAAAGCTCATTTTTTTGGGTGCTTATTTTGCACATTTATAAAATGGGAGCAAAATAGGCATGGTAAGCTGGATGTGGTGGCGTACGCCTGTAATCCCAGTACTTGGGAGGCTGAGACAGGAGGATCGCAGGTTCGAAGCCAGCCTCAGCATCTTAGCAAGGCTCTCAGCAACCTAGTGAGACCTTGTTTCCAAATAAGGAAGTAAAATCAGGCTGGTGATGTAGCTTGGAGGTAGAATGCCTCTGGGTTCAATCCCCAGTAAACACATACACATACACACACACACACACACACACACACACACACACGCATGGTAGCTGGATGTGGTGGTACACGTTTGTAACCCCAGTACTTGGGAAGCTGAGATAAAAGGATCACAGGTTCGAGGACAGCCTCAGCAAGTAGTGAGACTCTTAACCTAGTGAGACCCTGTTTCAATATAAAAATAAAATAGGGTTTGGGGTGTAGCTCGGAGGTACGATGCCCCTGAGTTTAATCCCCAGTACCAAAAAAAATAAATAAACAAATAAAAATAGGCATGGTTACTACCCTGAGAGCGCTTAGAATTTAGACAACAATGAGAAGAATGAAAATAGTGTAAGGAGAAGGTCCATAGTAAGTGGTCAAAAAGATTGAAATCATATCATTTTATGTATAATTTTAAAGGGTGACAGTTTTCTTGCCTTATTGGTTTTCCTGTTAAAAATGAGAAAACATAGCTTTAGATTATATTCATTTAATTTTTAAAAAATAATGAAAAGCAGCCACAAGAAATACAATCCTTTAAAACACTTTAGAATTACAACAAAAACTGTATCTGAAGCCTTGCTTCCTCCCACCAAAGCACAACAACTAAATATCAAGCACTTGTAACTTTACATTAAAAAAATACTTATCCAACATGCAAAAATGAAAACAGTGTGGCAGGGTTGATAATGATTTCTATTTACCTTAAAAATTACCTTTTTTCAATGTTATAATATTCTTTGTACAATAATTAAAATTGAAGTAAGGAATAACTTACCCTTCTGTCAGCTGCTACAAGTCTAAATTCCTGTAATAACTTGCCAAAAAAAGATCTTTGTGGTTTTCGAAAGAGATGAATTGTCCCCTTTAAAACAATCAAAGAAACAAAATACATATATATAAAATCAGCACTTATAAGTATATAATCTTCTTCACAGTTCTTGTGATACAGCACTAAGAACATTTATGGAATATGCCATATATGCCACACATTTATTCTACACACTTTACATGTATTTATCAACTATTTATTTATTTATTTATTTTTGTGGTACTGGGGATTGCACCCAGGGGCATTCTATCTCGGTGCTATATCTCTAGCCCTGTTTTATTTTTTATTTTGAAACTGGGTCTCATTAAGTTGCTGAGGCTGGCCTTGAACCTGTGATCCTCTTGCGTCAGCCTCCCAAGTACTGGTATTACAGGCATACACCACTACGACTAGCTTGTTTTTGATCAATTTAAGACTCACAATAATTATGTGGGGTGGAAAAAAATTTTAGTAAGTTTTCCAAAGTCACAAAGCAAGTAAACAGCTAAGCAGGACTTAAAATGCAGACATTTTAGCTCCTGATCACTATTTTTAAACAGATCAGGTAATTTAAGCCAGAAAAGGAAAAGGAAAGGACCAAATAGCCCTATCGGAAAGAAAATATTACAATTATCCTAATCAAAGCTAAATATATGAATGTTGTGGCAACTATTATAGTAAAACCCTTAAGTTTCTTACTGGGTATTCAATGTATTTTACACTCTAGCTAGACTCCAAGGCCCCTGCTAGGACACAGTGGAGCTAGCACTGAAAGGGCCTAGCAACAGAGTTACCATTAAAAAAGAAGATTAAGTGGCAACTAGAGGGGATTTACCACCCAATTTAGGAAACCATGTGGGATTAATGTCAAAGAACTGTGATTAATTGCTTCAATTATTCAAAAATACTGAACCCTTTATACAGCGAAAATATGGCATGACCCTATTAATTTTTCTGGCATAAGTTTCCAAATGCAAAACTCTATAGCTACTGTATGTGTGTGTTACTAAGGATTAAACCCAGGGGCGTTCTGCCTGTGAGTTATACACCCAGCCCTATTTATTTATTTGTTGGTTGGTACTGGGGACTGAAGCCAGGGGCGTTCTACCTCTGAGATACACCCCCAGCCCTATCGTATTTTTTACTTTGAAACAGGGTCTCATTAAGTTGCTGAGGATCTCGCTAAGTTGCTTGAACCTGCGACCCTCCTATCTCAGCCTCACAAGTATTGGTATTACAGACACGTGCCACCATATCCAGTTCCTATTTTATTTTAATTTTGAAATAGGGTCAGGGTCTCACTAAATTGCTGAGGGGCTGGGCGTGGTGGCGCACGCTTATAATCCCACTACTTTGGGAGGCGGAGACCGGAGGATCCCGGTTCAGGGCCAGCCTCAGCGCGCTCTCTCTCTCTCTGTCTGTCTCTCTCTACCTAGTGAGGCCCTCCGCAACTTTGTGAGACCCGGTTTCAAAATAAAGTATAAAAAAGTAGGGCCGGGGGTGTAGCATGGAGGTAGAATGCCCCTGGGTTCAATCCCCGGTACCGCAAAAATAAATAAATTAATTAATGAATAAAAAATAAATAAATTGCTGAGGGCCTTGTTAAGTTGCTGAGGCTGGTCTCAAACGTGTGAACCTCATGTCTCAGTCTCCCAAGTACTAGGATTACAGGTGTGGACCACCATGCCCAGTTGAAGCTTTAAGTAATAAACTATTGCTTATTCATTAAAAAAAGAGTAGGGAGAGGGAGAATTATGTGCATATGTGAAAATACCAATGTCAACCTCAATACCCTGTATGGGGAAGGGAGAGAAGGGGGAGGGAGCCGGGGGAAAGCCCACCAAGTGCTGTGTGCACATATCTCACTATGAACTACATTATGATGCAAGACTATAATGCACCAATAAAAGTATAAAAAACACACATACACAAGGTATCAAGGAGCACAAAGGAGAAGTACCTATCAGAATATCAGGACGTGAGTGAAAGGCTCATGAAAGAAATTTAAGGACAAGCTGGGCATGGTGGTGCACGCTTGTAATTCCAGTACTTGGGAGGTGGAGACCAGAGGATCCGGGTTTGCAGTCAGCCTCAGCTACTTAGTGAGGCCCTCTGCAACTTTGTGAGACCTGGTTTCAAAATAAAGTATAAAAAATAGGGCCGGGGGTGTAGCTCAGAGGTAGAATGCCCCTGGGTTCAATCCCTGGTACTGCCAAAAAAAAAAAGAAAGAAAGTTAAGGACATGTAGGGGTTATACTGGTGAAGTCAGGGAGTAAGGAATGGAGAACAATACAGGCAAATGAAACAGCATATACAAATGAAGTATAAAGGCCCAGTCCACACGATGCACTTTGCCAGCTGTTCACTGTGACTGAAATATGGACGCTTTGTGTGTATAAAAGGGCTGTTAAAGGTAAGAAGCTAGACTAGGGACAGTTTTGTACTTCATGCTAAACAATGAAGACTTTGTCTTGAGGGTTACAGAAAAAAAAAACCTGAAAAGCCTTTTTTTTTTGGTACCAGGGATTGAACCCAGGGCCTCAGACATGCTAAGCAAGCGCTCTACCACTAAGCTATATCCCCAGTTCTTTTATTTTTTTGTGGTAGTGGAGATTGAACGCAGTGGCATTCTACCTCCAAGCTACACCCCCAGCTCTATATTTTATTCTCAGGGCCTCACTAAGTAGCTGAGGCTGGCCGCTAATCTGTGATCCTCCTGTCTCAGCTTCTCAAGTACTGGGATTACAAGCATGCGCCACCACGCCCGGCTAAGAAGAAACTTTTAAGACACAGAAATATAGTTCCTTTCTCATATGTAGGTTACTAGTAAGTGCTCAATAAATATTTCTGATAGTTTCTAAAAGCACACACCACTATTGGCATCTGAAATCACAACCACCTACTTAAGATAAAACTTAAGACTTATTACTTGATTTATAAAGGCCTAAAGTCACGAATTCCTCTACTAAATTTTAGAGAAAACATCACATCCCAACAACCATAACAAATACTCTGAGCTTTCACTAGTTTCCACAAACGCAGACATAAAGTATTAATAAGATGCTCTATTAACATTTTGATTTTGTGTAGTCCCATGTCCTTATGAAAGTTGCTGCCATACAAGCCACCTGCGACTCAATAAACCCAAGTTGCAGAGTGGAGCGTCTGCCTTAAAATCCTACTCCTAACTCGGTTCCCGCCGGCATTACTGTCACTGCTCTAAGCATCACTATAATGGTCGTTGTTGCTGTAGACTTGTTTTCAGGTCTTTCGTTGGGGGTGTAGTCGCTGACGCCGGCACCACCTTTATATCAAGGAAATCTCAGCAGAGGGAAACCATAAACGAACTCTCTAGGAGCTGAAAGCTCGGCCTGGAGGGCGCCCGGGATCCCGACCCTCCAGGAATTGGATGAGGGGCGGAAAGCCATCAGAGCTCTGGGGGAACCATTCAGGCAACAGCCGCTTCTCCCCGGAGACCCGACTTCACCGAAGACCCCTCGTCTGGGTGGCTGGGGCATTTCCAGGCCGCTTCCGGACGAGAGAAGGTAAGAGGAATCAACTCGGACAAAACCCCTGAAGCCCGCTCGGCCAACTCACCATGGTAAGGAGCCGCACAGCTCCCGCCGGAAGACGCTCTGGGGGCTCGATTTTCCCATGCGGAAGGGGCGGGACACAGACGCCGATTGGCTGCGAGGGACGCGGAGGCGGAAGTGCGTGTCCTGGCCTCGGGGTCCCGCCCCCTTCCCGGCTGCCCCTGCGTTCTATAGAGACGAAGGTGGCGGCTAGAGCGCCTCCTCAGAGGCTTCTTGGCTCGTTAGTGACTTGAAGGGCTCCGGCAGTGACAAGGAGTGGTTAGGGTTTATTTTAACGCGGAGAATTTCGGTGGCTGCTGGCTTTTACCCATGTCGTGTGATTTAATCTGTGTGTGTGTGTGTGTGTTGTGTGTGTGTTAGTTACAAGGGATTGAACCCAGAAGCGGTGTGTGTGTGTGTGTGTGTGTGCGCGTGTTGTGTGTGCGTTAGTTACTAGGGATTGAACCTAGGAGCGGTGTGTGTTAGTTACTAGTGTGTGTGTGTTAGTTGCAAGGGATTGAACCCAGAAGCGTTCTATGTACGTGTGTGTTAGTTACTAGTGTTGTAATGATGCATAAAGCTTGTTAGCCAGAGTAACTTATTAGCTAGAGTGACTTCATATTTGTTACTCTGAATGACCTCAAACCTGGCCCTAAAACAGGGAAGTTGGCTTTGAAAAAATTAAACCAGGACATTGGCAGGATAGTTAACGGATTGTCTTTTTTTTTTTTTTTTTGCGGTACCGGGGATTGAACGTTCTACCTCCGCGCTACATCCCCGGCCCTATTTTTTTTATACTTTATTTTGAAACCGGGTCTCACGAAGTTGCGGAGGGCCTCACTAAGGAGAGAGAGACAGAAAGACAGAGAAACAGGGAGAGAGAGAGAGAGAGAGAGAGAGAGCTGAGGCTGGCCGCGAACCCGGATCCTCTGGTCTCCGCCTCCCAAAGTACTGGGATTACAAGCGTGCGCCACCACGCCCGGCCGGATTGTCTTAATAACATATTGTAACTTATTGTGTTATTATCTTGCTAACCACCTCTTCTTGCCTCTGTACTTTCGATATGCTTGGCTTGCTTGGCATACCTGAATACTGTGGGAACCATAGAGGCTTCCCACCCCCTGCCATTGAAACCTGCCATGGGAACCTGTTTCACCCTGAGCTTGTATTGTATCTTACCCTATATAAGAAAATGCTGGAGGGCAGTCAGGTACTGCACTTGGCTCTCATGCCTGTGTAGTCTTACTGGCCAGTAATAAAGACTCCCATTTAACACCTTTGGTGGTCTGATTGGTCCTGACTGGGATGCTACCTCACAACAGTGTGTGTGTTAGTTACAAGGGATTGAACTCAGGGGCATGCTACTTCCAAACTACACCTCCAGCTCTAGTTTTTATTTTTTATTTTGAAACAGGGTCTCGCTAGGTTGATGAGTCTCACTACTTGCTAAGGCTGTCTTGAAACCCGCGATCCTCCTTCTTGGCCTCCCAAGTACTGGAATACAGGCATGTGCCACCATGCTCTGCTACACATATAAGTAACAATACTATAATTTATTTTGTTTTAAATGGGCAAAAGACTTTTAGAAAAATTAAGAAAAAACTGTTATATTTGCCAACATACCTATAATTTTCAGTTTTAGTTCCTTCCTGAAGGTACACATTTCCATTAAAGATAATTTACCAGCTGGGCGTGGTGGCGCACGCTTGTAATCCCAGTACTTTGGGAGGCGGAGACCAGAGGATCCGGGTTCGCGGCCAGCCTCAGCTTTCTCTCTCTCTCTCTCTCTCTCTCTCTCT